>CM077807.1:1971366-2095385 GCA_039737535.1 Lagodon rhomboides
CTCCGCTGGGCTTTTGTGTGAGTTTTTGTTAACCGGGTACAAGGGTTAATCAAGTAATTGAAGAAAGTATTTTATTTATTTATCTTTTGCATTTAAACACACTGAATAATATAACGGATATTTTAACAATGTACATTTATATCTGGTCTACAGCTCAGTATGCTCTGTTTTGTTACACTGCTATAATAATATACTATATTATGATGTTGCCATTTTAATTCCCAATTGATTCACAGTTCCACTTAAAACCTTTTTTATAATTGTTTTATAATTGTGTTTCCTGTTAATTATGAAATAAAAGACAATATTAACAAAAAAAGCCAACACAAAGAAATTAATGCTGGTTTCTAATAATGGCAGAGGAAGAAATATTGAAGGTGGGTGGAATGCACTGTAATCCCTCACATTTAGAAACGAGCACATCTCCAAAGCACTCACTGCTTACTGTGTATTCAATTTCACCATTCACCATGTGCATTTGTTTCCTGAATGGATTTATTAAACAGCATTAGCATGTGCAGTGAGCTTGGCTGTACTGACCAATATTCTAGAAAATCTAATGTGCAGGAAGTCATGGTACTGCCCATTCTGTTTGACTGACAGATCCTTTCTTGGCACAAAAACACCACAGGAACAATCAATGGAAATAAAAGAAATATATAATACAACCTGGTTAACAGAAAATAAGACATCTGAATACAGTTTTTTAAATAGAAGCCAGATCCCCTGTTTACCTCAAATGTGGAAGAAAAAGGACTTTATTTAAAAGAGGCAGACATTTATTTTCAATTTCCCTGTATTAAAAGTTAAGTTCAAATCATAGCCTGACCCTTTTATTCAGTGTTTACTCAAATACAAACTGTTCCTCCAGGTTCACCTGATCATTTCTGTACCATGTACATACTAACAACAATCAACACAGCAACAGACTCTCACCACTCTGTTCACCCCACTGCTACTGTTTTCAATCTCTAATTATTTGAGGTCACTACTTGGTCATTCTTCCGATCACTGCTGCTATTAATGAAACTCTTCCTGCCTGCTTAAAAGACTTAATGCAGCCTTAAAAGCCTTCTGTCACTTCAAACTGAGCTTCCTGCAAAATTTTGAATGTGAAAAATTGGCAGATAGTGTTGGATTTCTTTAACAGTTTAACAGCTATGGTGTTAAAAATATGGTGCTCTTTTCTTTCACTCGCTTCCAAAACAGATGCACAAGCTAACCACATCTAGAAAGAAGGCAGTGGTATTATAATAGGAAAAAAACAGCATTGCAGAATGTTCCATGTCTTTCGTTATGTGCAGAGGTATGAACTAGGATTGAGAAGTCCCACAGTCCGAGTACAAATACTGCTCATTGTGCCATGTCATTTTCCTGAGTCAGGACTCAAGATTTCATATTTTTTAGTTTGCTTTTCATCTCAGTTGCAGGTTGCAGCTACAGGCTGTCTATAGTTAGTCTGTAAAAAAGTCCTGTAAGCACCAGTAATGGGTGAAACACTGCTGCAGCGACGTCTTTCTCTTGTGAAATCTGAGCTCCTTGCCACTTGCTCACTACTCAGTGTTGAAGATTGATTGATGTATTGGTTGAAATTGCTTATTACAAGCTGATCTAGGGGCATGTGACATTACAGAAATAAATCATAACCGTTTTGCAACAAATACAATGCATTTACTTAAGTGCGACTATATATAGTGTGAGTGAAAGTGTGTACAACAGTGAAGCCTGGGTTAACGATGAGCTCAGACCAAAATAACAAACAAAAACTCAATCTTAACTTCCGATCGGTAATCTAATTAAACCCTATGAAAGAAAAGGAACAAAAAGACGTTTGCTAACCCTACCTCCCTAACCTAACCAAAACCAATTGATCAAGCAAAAAAACAAGTAAGCACGAGTGAGGAGGGTGCTGTTTGATGGTAGCGATCCCCGGCATCTACCGGGAGTAACCGTCTAAAATATCCCCGCGCTCCAGCACCAGCCAATCCCCAGCTGCCACGTCAGCTGCTCTTGGCCAATGCGGTGCAGGACCTGATGAGTAGAGGCCAGCTTTGGAGGGAGACAGGAGCTCTCAGTTGGCTTGAAACATAAACACACAAATTAATAACAATAACACAAATACAAAATACAGCTGGAGCTGTAACACTATTGATATTTGCAAATGTTGAAAACTAAACCATAGCTGATTCAGTAAGAGATTTCTTTAGCATTTTGTTTTGATAAAGAAAAGAAACTTCGATAGCAGATTGAGATGTGATAAAATGCTATTGAAACACACCCTTGTCATCTATAGAGATTCAAGATTGTTGTTTATTGTCATATGCACAGTAAGGAAACATGTTTCTCTTTACAATGAAATTCTTACTTTGCTGTACACAGAATGCCAACAATGTAAAAATAAATATATACAACAAAAATATATACAAAAATAAATATACAAAATAATGCAATTTTACAAGGCACATGTGATAAATAAAAGAAAAAAGCAACAACAATAATGATAATGAAAAAAACTGCAAATCTGAGCCCTGCAATTATGCATGTGCAAAATGTAAACAGTCGGGACAGTTATATGAGGTGGAATTTTTAATGTGGTTGTAAACTCTCTCCGTCTGATGGCAGTGGGAAAGAAAGAGTTCTTTATTCTGGCGGTCTTGGAGCGGAGTGAACAAACACGTCTGCCTCGGGTGGCGCCATGATCGAAGAAATATAAAAGCAGCATTCAACTAGAATTCCTAAAGTTTCAGCACCAATTCTTTTTGAGCTTGATCTTAGCACTCTTTTCCACCCCCGAGGCATGCATGCATAATTCACACATACAATGTTGTTCCACTCTGTTACATGAGGAAGTGAACAAGCACCAGGTATCCTGTGGGTCCTGCAGCCAGGATCTGCTGCCCCCGTGACCTTTGCTGTGACTGCAGAGCTGGGGGAGAATTACCATGTCTTAACTAGCTGCTGAAGCAGCTAGTGGATCAATGAGACTTCCACTGTGGAGGGCAGGACAGAGGTGACAAGTCAGCACTGACCCCCCCCCCACCCCCAACACCATCCACACCGTCATCCCCACCCCATTACCACGCTGTCTTACCCACCTAAAAAACAACCTCATCATCATCTTAGAGGTCATCATGCTAACCTCTTTACACTGCTGTCTCCGACACTCCAAGTCCTTTAACCGTCGCCTACCCCCCCACCCCCCTACCCCCACCTCGCCTCTCAGCTGAGGGCCCAATTAAAACACTTGCTATACTTTGTCGCTATCGAAAAACTGCAGCCGCTCCGAGGCTTGATCCTTCACAGTAAAACATGCTCAAGTGGCTGCGCAGGCCCCCGGCCAAAAGGTTCGCAAAGGTGCTGAAACACAGATGCTGCCATCAATTATTTAGCAAAAGGTGAATATTTCACATATACTGGGAATACAGGTCAGGTCCTGTGGATGTTTGCAGGATAAATATTTAAAGATCAATATTTTATGGGTGTGAAAGAGAGCAGAGAGACCTTGGGGAAATAGCGGGGAAGTACAGATGAAAGGCAAATAGTGACTTAGAGGAGAATCAGAAGGCACTTAGTTTCACCATAAAATATATTCTGTAGCAGAGACTGAGGTGTGTTCTGCTTTTGAATTAAATATCTTCAAGTGTCTTTAAAGTTAGAGAGAAAGGAGCATGGATTGAGGCTTCTGCGGCCTAGTTTTCCCATTCATTCTCAAAAGGAAGCATTACCTCCGTGTATTATTGATGAATAGGTAGTCTTTTCAAAGCAACCTAATGAAACCTGGGCCGAGGTGTGGGACTGATATCCCACACTGCCGACTGAAAGAAGGGGAAAAAGTATTTCCTGGCCTCGTCTGGCTTTGTCTCAGGTTTTTTTGTCACTTCATATTGGCCAGGTGTTGAGAGATTTATCCCCATGTAGTTGTGCAGATCGTCACCTTCAAACTTAATTAGAAAGCAAATTGATTGGATCAAGAGCAGATGTGCTTCTCAGGCTGCAGGTAATCTGAACGGACACAGCATTTGACGGGTTATTTGTTCATTTTTTCACTCTCCGTTGCAGATGGCTTAATCTACTTCCCTTTTTAATTTCACATTATAAAGCATATCCTGTTCAGGACTGTTTGTCGGTGGTGGATGTTTAGTTTGGGCATTATTTATGTGGAGGTGGAGCAGTTGGGCCGTATTCAGGCTACATTTGAGCTGATGGTTAACACCTGCATGCACACAAAAGCACACACACCTTTAGTACATTTATCTCTTTGTCTTTTGTTCACTTAATCATGAAGGCCTAAACAACCACACACACACACACACACACACACACACACACATTCACTTAAGTTACATAAGTGGCATAACGTCATGTAATGAATGAGTGGTCAGTCACGAATCGTCACTCACCACTGCTGGTGAGAATGAATAACTGTGCTCCATCACAGCTGAGCAGTACAAACAATAGTAAAGGATAGAGTGGCACTAGCTAGTTGGCCCACTTCCTTCCTCACCCACAGGTGACCAAGTGTGACGTACCTTGAATAAAATTTGATTTCTCTGGATTTGAACATGGTCGTTCACTTGTGTACCTACATTAGCCCAAATGCTTTCAAACTATTCCAGTGAGTAGTTTTTGTCTGAATGCTTTTGTATTAGTAAATGCTTTTTACTCTTGTTTCTTGTGTGTAACTCTATTACTTTGTCCAAAATGAACATCTTTTTATGATTTTTGCTATACATATTTTATCGACCACAATTAGTTGACAAATGTAACACAGCATTTATAGCCTGAGCTGCATGGCCAAGCCTGTCCCTACAGGCAATTATACAAATGCAAACAGCTCAGCAGGAAGACAAAGCCAAAGTAACAGAAACAAAGACACAAATAGTACTACAGTAAAGGCAGCTAATGAAAGGCACCTGGTCACTTGTAACTAAATGTCTGATCCTTTTTATAAAATGTTGTATCTTTGAAATGATCCTCGAATTGATCAAGAGTCCTATATTTAAGAATAATATTAATTTAAGACTTGAGTGTTTTAGAAACACAAGTTCACTTAGTTTATTTTGTTAGAATCAATCAACACAATGTATCATGTCAATGGCAAGGGCTGCTTATGGATGTACTCACAATTATGAAAAGTTCTCAATAATAAATGCAAATCAGCCTCTGGAATGATGATAACTATCATTGCTGGGCTGAGATGATCCTCCCGCTGGATTACAGAGTGAGAGAAAGTTGTCATTATGCTGTTTTTGTGCCAGATGGGTTCGGACAGTCTGCTTAGAAGCACTTGAAAAGTCATCTATTTTGCAATGCATGGAATACATGATAGCCAGGCAGATGATACTGTACATCCGTTTCCAGATGGAGATGATTATGATGTATAGAGACTCAGGCATTATGGGAAATACTAAAGTGCTGCAGTTGTGGTACACTGAACAGAGCACTACATAGAAAAGCCAATCAGCAGAAGGGTCGTGTCTGTATAATCAGAGGAAAATTGTTGAGCTGTATTTTTTGTGATTTATATTTTATTACATATGGCCTTCTATCTGTAGCAGCCCACTTTTATTTAGAGAACTAGGTTGACATTTTGGGAAGTGTGCTTAATTGCTTTCTTGCCATTAGATGATAAAATTGTTACCACTCGTTCACCTTCTGTTGCTAAGCAGCTGCTGGTCACAGCCAGTTTGCTTCGCTTAGCACAAAGACTGCAAACAGGAGTAAACCATGTATGTCCAAAGAGAAATGGATACAGTGTCGGAGACGGGGCTCCATTCAGTTGCTCAGAGGCACACGAAGCCAAAGAAGTTCGACTTGGGGTATCAAATTCCCTGGATCTTCCAAATAGCTTCCGCATCTCTGCAGCCCATGGAGCAAGTGCACTAGCATTTTCTTTGACCTCATCTCTTAACTGTTCTGTCTCAGGCTTGACCACATGACCAACAGTTTGTGTGCTCATAGCACCCATTGATTTAATAACAATAAATCTGGATACAACATCAGAGGCAGAGCCGTGTTCACTCCTGTGAATGCTGCTCAGTGGTGCATGAAGCCAGTAAAAGGTTTGACTCCAAGGGTAGAATTACAGATCTCTACATTGTGGGGCCCAGATAACATGCACCATAGAGACGTCCTCCTGCCTTGGCAGCTAACTTCCAGTTTAGCCACAGTCTAACTTGAATGGGGATGTAATGATTTAATCATGCAGCTCTTCTGGACTTTCCAAATGTTACCAGACCGAATGGATCAAATTGAGTAGAGAAATGACTCATTGTTATTTGGGGTTGTGATGCTTAAAAAAGCTGTAAACAAATTAACAGCAGTGTTTTTCACAGTGTAAGCTTATGGGCTCATGTGCATCAGGTGACACTGTAATGACATGGTCTGGCCACTATATGAAATTGTCTTCAAACACCTGGAAAAATACTCAGACTGCCTCTGTGGTGGTTCCTGCCACACTCGGTGTCTTCAGAACCACACTAACCAGGAATGATGACACAAACACACAGGTGGAAACATCACCAGTCGACGCTGTCATGGCTGGTAAAACAAAACAGTTACAGAGAAATAAAACAGAGCAGATGCTACAGGGGAGCAGAAAACCCTGCTCTTCTCCAACTCTCATTCATAGTCTGTTGATAGTCTGAAAGGATTCAGAGGCACTCTGATAATAAAAAATATTAAAACCCTTCATGAAATCATGTTTCAAGTAAAGAGTCAATACCAGGACATTAACGCCCTGATGAAGGGCATGAATGGATTCAGGGCATCAGGGCATTCATTGATTTACCAAGTGTTCATGTTAATATCTACAGAAGGATAAGTGAAGCTCCAACACCCAGTGAAGAAAAACAAAAAGGATGGGAATAAAAAATAAAAAAACCTTTTATCTTTTCAAAAATACGTGATGCTAAATGTTGGCATTTACAAAAAGGTACATCTGACGAGGGGAAAAAGAGAGCAGACAACACCGGAGGCAAGGGAGTCTTGATGATTTTGTTCAGTATTGTCAGCTTCACTGTTAAGCTTTGCATTTTTCCCAGCAATCTCCTGTCCTGTGCAGAGTTCATCTCTGAAAATGTCAGCTGATCAACAGATGCTGAAGTAGAAAAAAAAAGACAATTTTACAATTTCTCCTCTACGCTCCAATTTTCCTCTCCTAGCTTCCTGCAAAATCTTTTGTGTTCAATATTGTCCTGGTATATTTAGATCGGTGGAAAAATAGCCTCTATTTAAAGTGAAAGACAAAGTGACACCTCCTTATTTTTTCATGTATTTTTACATGTAAATGGCTACTTGATAAGTTCCTCATTTAGGGGAAATGTTGCTGTTATTGTCTTGTGACATTGGGTGTCGCTGTAAGACCAGGCACAGTAGGGGACAGAATACTTAATGTTTGTTTGACACATATTTCAAAGCTAACAAGGTGAAGTAGTAAATTCATATCCACATTTTGGTGAAAAGTATTCAAGTTGGAGTTCATGAGTTATCTGGAAATTACGGTAAATTTGTGGCCATTTTGTGGACACCACGTTTGATCTACGTAAACAGACTGAAGAAGTTCTTTAGTAAAGGGAAATACATGTAGATTGTGATTAAACTGTTTTGTTTAATTATTTGCATGCATTTGACATTATAGTGATGCAGTGGTATTCCACTTACATGCAAGTATCCCTAATGCTACAATACCGGTGCTTGGATCTTTTGCTTTCACTTGCTCGAGTTGATCGCAAGCTGATAACTTGTCTCTGCTCCTTACTTCACAGCAAAATAGCTACTGGCCCAGGTACCCCTAGGCTTGAGGCCGGTAACATATCAAATATTCTACATTTGTCCTGGCACCTCACCCCAAACCCAGAACTTTTCCCAGTTCATGTCATGGATTTTCTTGAAATCAAAATAAACATGTGCTCTGTACTCCAAATACGTTTGAAGTTATGATTTTTTTAAGTTTGGCCCTTTCAGCGTTTTAGTGATTCCCTGTATGTGTATTCAATTGCTCATTTTTTAAATTTGTCCTTAACCACAGACCCTAAGAAACTCTGCAACATGTTTTCATTTAGATGGCTAAATGATAGCTCACCAGTTCCTAGTGGCACACAGTGGCGGTCCTAGCTTTCATGACGCCCTGAGCGAACCTCACACCCCCAACCACCCACCCACCCACCCACCCCACCCCACCTCTCAAAATAACTTATTTATTAAATAGAGAATCAAATTTCTGAATTGCACAAATCCTTCATCACACAAATACAGTAACACACTTAAGAGAGTTTAATTTAATTTAATTTATAAACACTTTGAACAAGAAACACAAAATAAATAGCACGACTGCCATCTATATCCGCATTATTCCAGCAATAATGTGTTAAATGGCAAATTGTAATTTTTACACAAGTGTAAAAATGAAACTGCTTAAGATATACCATGCTTTGGGGGTGCTGTTAGGTGTTATCTTCAGACAGAGCCAGGTTAGCTGTTCCTGCCTGCTCACAGTCTTTATGCTAATCTAAGCTAGTTGATTAATCACTTCAGACAAGGGCATCACTTTGTGTCTTTATATTGAAAAGTGGTGGGGATATAAGGGTTAAGATTTTTTTATCATTACTATTATTTTATTTTTTTGAATTGTCCTCAGCACATCCAAAATTAGAAACTATGTGAGCAAGCTACAATGTGTAGACACATTGTAGCTATAGTATATCTAATTATTTACCATAAACCCAGCAAATAAGATGCAATGATCTTAACACAGTGCTGCAGGAATGAGTACTAACACCTTGAGATGAGTCAATGGGTTTTACTTAAAATCCTGAAATAAGGTCTGTGGTTTTGTTCTACGGGTTAAAATAGGCCAGTAAATACCCCATATTTGAATGATAAAGCATTTACTTGTCTCAGAAAGGTGGTTGCTAGCAAGTAACTAATTAAGACTACAATCTTGTGTACTACAAGTTGTCTGGGAGATTTAACGTCATTGAGCCAAACACAGAGTCTCATCTACTCACTAGTCTGTCTGTACAGGCTGATTTCAACTGCAAACCTTCTAGCCCTAATTTCACAACTATTGTGCTATTGTCGATTGATCAATTTATGGTAAAAGTGTGTAAACTATAGCACTGTAAGATGCTTAGTGGGGATGGTGTTGAAGTCATGTGACTGCGGTGTAGTATTTTTTGTAGCTAACATTAGCTTTTTACATCTGGTGATTGCATTTACACAAAAATCTTAAAAGTGGCGTTGAACTGAGAAAATTGAGGCGGCCGTAATTGTAGCAATGTTATCAGTCCATCTAGTGTATTACATTGGGATTTTTACAACTGATCACGTCTATTATCTAACAGAATCAGCAGCACCGATTGACAAATGAAGATGTTGATGGAGAGCAGCATTTGCTGGTTCAGGCTATTTTTCTGATTGTTTTTTTGTTGTTGTTGTTGTTTTTGTTTTGTTTGTTTGTTTTTGCCTCTTGAGGTGGTAGGGCCATGTCCCCAGAGAAGGATATCCATCCTCACAGCTAATTCTGTTTCAGAAAGAGCATTTGCTTATTTTCCAAGGTCAAACTATTCCTTTTAATTACAATGTAAACAAATAAACACACGAAAGTCACATTGGTTGTATGTTTGAATTAATTCATGGTCAAACAGAAAAAAACAGAATCAACATTATATAACTGAAAATCAGACAAATAAATGCAGCCCTATAGATGGTGCATCAATAGTCTGTTGGTCTCAGTGGAAGCATAATGACTTTTCAGCAGCAGTGGGGTTTCTATAGGGATTGCCAGAATCAGGTGGGTAGTGATGGAAAATCATATGGCTCATTTAGCCTTGCTTGTCTTGTGACACTATAGGACCCTCATTTACATGTCATAAGGTGATCCTGAGCTCTCTATCGACCGGCCGGGGCAAACAACTGATGTGTATAAATTGCGTCTGTAACAGGTATGGACATTTGGCCTCAGGCTTTGTTACGGGACTGAATATGTGCGCATTAATGTGCAGCTGGTCGATCGTAGATTCATTTTGCCATTTAGAAAGGGTCTCTTTCTATTATATAGTTGAAATGAAAGTCTTTTCATTCTGTCGGCTTAACTTAAAGTTGGCTAAATATGGGAGAAAGTGAAATCTAAAAGGTGACTACACGAGTGGCATACAAATTAAGATTACAAGGACGGAGAAGTTTCTGTTTTTTTTTTATGTCAGTCTATTTTGATAAGCTTCTCTGCACTGGATTCTAGGATCATTTGAGACTGAGTACTTTGTAAAAGCAATCACAGGAGTTATTCTGCATTATAAGACTAGCTGATGACAACTCATCACTGGTCACCTTTGTTTTAAAATGTGACAATATCCTTTAGCTTTTACCCTAATTTCCACTTACATCCACTCAGTATCCCTCCAAGGAATGCTGCTGAAAGTTTGACAGGGACTAAAAATACATTGTCCTCAGAGACAGATTTGACAGTTACTTTTGAAGCTTCCTGCATGCACCTCCAGCAAGGGAAGGTTCAGCACTGAGAATGACGGACATCATTCAAAAGTGTACAATGAAACAAATGTCTAAGTTGTATTTTAGTTGAAAATAACATCACTTGTGAGTGAATCACAAGCTCAGAGTGTATGACAAACTTCGTCTGTGGCACAGCTGAAGGCTAAAGACATATTTTTGGAAAAAAAAATAAATAATATGTCATCTACTTTTCTCTGTTCAATCCAGAGTCCAGACACTGTGCATATTTATAAGACATCTGTACAATATCCACATTATTCCTAGCTCCTTTGATACCTTGCCTAAATAATTTGAGCGACATCCACTAGGCCAGTCACCCAACTAGGACAGGCATTGTCCAGGGGATGCTAACCCTCTTTCTTAGAGCAACTGGTACCTTGTATCAATCATTTAGGTAGGTGTTAGTTAGTGACTCAAATGAATCAAATGATTAGTACTAAAACTGTTATTATAGATTAACCCACTTAGCTAATGTTTCTAAAGCCTTAAAAGTGCCTCAGTGCATCAATTTTTATGAAACATTGTTACTCATGCTAGTTCTGCAAAGCACCAGACACATCACCCATAATCGTTACCCCAGTAAACTCCCCAGTGACATCCCCTGAAAACTTTGCGATAAGTTTTATTAAAATGTCTTAAAAACTAGCTTTGAGGGGGAGGATTTCAGCATGCTGATCTTAGCATATAGGTCTGAGCACTGCTATGCCGGAGTACAACCAAAAAGATGCAAGCACAGTCAACTAGTCTTATTCAAGGTGACTTAGCTAAACTATGCATTTAATTTTGTACTTTCAGTTTTAAAAATTGTCATAGGTGTGGGCGACCATGTTATTGATAGTGCACCCAATCGCCAGAATAAATGTTGGCAATGTACATTTCTGCCAGCCACAGATATGTTGAAGCTTTTCATGTCTTTATGTTGCAACTTTACAATCCTTAAAGGTTCTATTTCAATTTTATATTGTGGCAGTGTTGTGCTTAAATGGTCTAGAAAGGTTTATGAGCAAAAATCACTCAGTGATAACAGGACCCATAATTAACAACTGAACAGGTCGATTGCCAGCATCTCCCACAATAACATATATTATCCTTCCCAAAACAACCTGATCTTTGCAGTGTAACAGCTACACGTGAAGATCTTTCTCTGGTCGCAGTTTGGTTAGGTTAAGGAAAGAGAAAAACTCGGTAAGGTTTAGGAAAATATTGGTTTGAGTTAAAATCACTATGTTTCTTTTTAAAAATACCTATGTTACCTACTTGACATCACTTCACTACACTGAAAAAAATAAATAGTTGGATCGTCTTTAATGAATTTTTTAATTGGTAACACCTAAATAAATGACGTTCTTTGAAATTAAGTTCTTAGATTAACACAATTGATTAAATCAGTTAAGTACTTAATAATTGAATTGTTCTCAAATCAACGTTTTGCATTAATCCAATTTAAAATTAAGGCAAGTCAACTTAAAGTTTTCAGTTTTTCCAGCTCAATAATTTGCATAACCCACAAGTAAAATACTGCTCCTTTCTAACCTAATATTACGGTTTCATGAAAATTACTTTTTGTAGTAACCTGAAAATGATAACTTGAAATTACAATTTTAAGTTAGCTGAAAATATGAAAAAAAAAAAAAACTCAAACTCAGATGTTTTTTTTTATACTTTATTGTATAAATGTAAAGAAGCATTAACTGTATGGCCACCAACACAGCTTTTGGGCCATCACATTACACATTTGTCCTTTTTAAAACACATATGCACAAAATGCATAAGTAACTGTTAGTAGGACCACAAAGTTATTATGTCAGCAAAGAGCAAAATAGTGCAACAAAGTATTACACAAATATGCCTAACAATCTCAACACACACAGTGTTATCACAACTATGAAAAAGTGCCAAGAGTATACAGAAACCTCCTGAACCAGCTATAGCCATTGAATATTATGCATCTGAACAGTGTAACTGAACAATGGGGATGAAAAAATATGAACACTTATTTTAGAGTTTTAAATCACACTGGCCCTCATTTATCAATCTAACGTAGAAACCAGCGCAGATCTGAGCGCAGAAATCATCTTACGACAGGGTTCACGTGTGATTCATGAAACGTTCGTATCTCGCCGATCACAGCGTAAGAATGATCGGGCGTTGATAAATGCGGCGGCTGAAAAACACTCCTCATTTAAATACCACGCCCTTAATTATTCTCAGTTTAGAGGCCTCGCCCCTAGAGTTTACGACATGGAGATGCGTAATACATCCAAGAAGAGGAACTTCTCCGACCTGAATGCCTGAAGCATTTTGGCTGTTTAGCCTATATTTAAATAAATAAAGGTTATTTTACGGTTGCAGTCAGTACATCATTCAGAGCCAGGCACGAGTGGCGTTGTTCAGGCTGCGGCTGAAGAAACCGGTCTGGAGCCAGTCCCACAGAACCAGTCAAATGTGAGCTGTGCGTGTGGGCGCATGTTCTCCGCAGGCACACCACCACGACCCTGGATCTTGTCAGCAGAGGTCTTGGAAAAACAAACCGAAATGTGTCGGTCAGTGGCGGAGGTAAATCGCACACTTACAGCAATAAACGACTCTTTAAAAGAGAAACGAAAACTTGAAACGTGCATCACATGAATAAAATGTTTGACTAAACGTTGTGCATTGTCCGTTTCCCTGTATTGAATAGTTGCCAAACATAAGTATTTAACACATAACATTTCAGAAGCAATGAATGAGCTCCTGTCTCCCTCGTGCAGCCTCCAGTTGGGGCTCTGCTGACCAGGCTCTCTGGGCAGAGGTTCATCTGGCTGCACCGGGACATCAAATGGCTCCCTGTTTTGCGCAGTATTGTGCAAAACCCCTCAGGCTAAAATGATGCTGCAGACTTTCTCTGGCGTGTACAATAGGGTTCCCCCCGTGGATCCTGGACAGAGTCATCTGCCCTTAAGCAACCCGATGCAGCGCTCCAACGTGGCCCGTGTGCGTAAATGCGCATGGTTGAATCTGCGCTCCTGCTCTGTTGCAGGGTTTGCCGGTGGAGTTACCAGGTATTCCTTCCTCCCAAAATGAAAGAGAAATTAATGTTACAGCAGTAAACTATTAACCCCGTTAATTGCAAACTAACAAATTTGAAACTAGTAGGCTACTTTTAATGTCAGGGATATATGGTCTGATAACAATTCTCGGACTCCACCAGATTTACTATGCTGCACCGCAAATCAACACTGCCTTGAAAACTTGCGTACATGAGTTGAGACCTGATGTGAGATTTGATCGTAGCCTCCGCTCACGTCCAAATTGATAAATGCCGAACTTTGCGTGGAAATGACCGTACGCCCAGTTTTCTGTCGTACGCGCGTTTGATAAATGAGGGCGACTGTTACACACTGTCACAACTGTTTGTTGTGTAACTGAACAAATCTAACTGAAATGCAACCTTTCCCGACAAACGGAAGGAAATATGTCTGGAGAAAACAACAAACCTCTGCCAAACCCGTTACAAAATCTGTGTAAAAGCACAATATAGCACTAGGCCATTTGTTGTTCTAGAGGAGGAATACATCGTAGTGTGTCCTTACTGCGAGCTTGCTATACAGATTATGGACTTTGGGGGACACCTTGTGCTGATCAAGCTGCATGACTATTTTTTGGAGTGCTTCAAAAGTGAAGCGAAGGGGTTTTGGATAAGCTAGGTTGAGTGCATAAATCAAACCTAGAAGCAGGGCACAAGCTGAGGCAACCAAAGTCAGTTCATACAACACTTCCATGCCCTCAATGACGATGCCAATGTCTTCAGGTGGCTCCTGCAGTCTTTCCTCCTCCTCCCGAATGACAAACACTGCCATGGTGCCATGAGCTGCTCCAGGTCCCTCTGAGCATCATCTGCTCCAGAGTCCTACAGAGGGGTACAGGACACAAACACAAATCATCAATGGCCTCACTTCTTACTGTGATGAAGTTTTTGGATGATGTACCAATATGTGTTATGTGCTGGGCTATTTCTTGGCTGGGTGTCATCACACACCACAACCAGCAGAGAGAGGTGTATCAATCTGACCATCTAACTGTAAGCAAGAAAGATAAGATTTCCCAAAATAAAACTATTCCTTTGAACTTGTATAATCAACTAAGCAAGGCAAATCCTTCTTACTTAAAAAAAAAAATATGCGATTCAATATGTTGTGGATTGTTGCGAAACAATGGGAATTACATTATGTCCAATGTGGCCATGATAATAAATACAACAGTCAGCAATCCAACAATGGTTCAGATGTTATGGTTGTTCTAACAGTTGAGAAAATCTCTCTTTTATAGTACACTAAATCTAGGATATTTTGTGTGTCCCTTTGACAAGATGTGCTGACATGCAAATACTGTAACTGTTGAAACTTACAAGATATTCCTTGATCAGGTCATCTGCATCTTCTACCAGGAAGATGGTGAGGGCTTTAAGCACACATGCCCTCTGAAGGTTAATGTCCACAGTCTAGAACAACAAACGTTGATTAATTGTATTGTTCTAAATCTCATAAGACAGACATCCTAACTCTTATAGTTTAACTCTTACTCTTACTTTATTTAAAAACAGATCATTTACAAGCCCAGAGATTCATTATAGAAAGAAAACGGGATGAGCTCAGTGGTGTAGTTTTTGAGTCACTAAAAACATTCATGCATATGAAAGCCATGATCGGCATTGGCCTGCCCATATTAATGTGTTTATGAAGGATACATATATATTGTGACAGCCCTCTTAGTTATGAAGGGTCTCGTTTGATGGTACAAATTTTCCTGGTCCAAAGTGTCCATGATGTCCACAGTCTTTTGGCGTGTTGCTCCTCCTTTAGCACGGATGACCTTGATCAGCTGACTTGAGTCCATGTCTAACTGGGCCATGAACTTCTCTTCAAGAGGAACAGCCATGAGCCTCTGGAACTCTGTATTAATCTAAAAACAAAACACAAATGACAGTAGATATTGTTTTATGGGAAAAAAATGCAACTTGTCTCATCCTATTGTTATCGTGCGGTCTTTTCTGAAGTTGCTACAACTAGCTAAGCTAGCGGTCGGCAAACTTGGTCTCTCAAGGGGGGGTCTTACTCAGTGTCATGGTGTGTTAGACCATGGATTAATTTACACCGGAATATCACGTGAAGGTAATTTAGGGTTAGTTCTTACTCTAAACCTGCTAGCAGAATGCTAACGTTAACTGGCAGAGTGGCAGGGTACAGCTAATTTACTGACCAGCTAAAGTATCAGTGGGGTATTATTTTACTCTAAGTGTTACACACCAGTTTTGTCAAAAATATATTGTTATAGCTTTATGTTCAATAAAGCTATAACAATATATTTTTGACAAAACCAGCAAACTGCATTGAAATTATTATGCTAATTTAAAACTCGATAACGTTAGCAGGACTGAATATTGTAATGCTTTGTGGTTTATTGATGTTGTATGTAGTAATACAGTGTGTTGAATGGAGGGAGGTGTCCACTGTAGAGGGAGGGGAAGATGTGTGTTTTTACGACAGTGTTTACGTTGGGGAGGAGTTTTGGTAGAAAGAGGGGGAAAAAGCGTATGAGCACCGAGTAAGACAGTTCCTGAGTTCTGAGGGTTAGCCACTCTTTTTGTTGTTTTCCGGGAGACACCTCTACCTCGGGTTAGCTGCGCTTCGGCGAGGGAATAAATCTGAGCTCAGTTGAGCTAGCAGCTTTGATCTCGTCTCCTCCCGTTCTTCCGTTAGCTAGCCAGCTACCCCGCAACGCTACAACATTATAGCTGGTTTGGTTCAGTCAGTTTACTAAAAACTTAACAAATTTAGAAATACAGTTGGACCATTTTATATCTAATATATTAAAATATTTGTTTTATCTTTGACTTACCTTCAAAGACGATTCAGCATCTTTGTTACCTTCTTCCGTTGTCGGAGCAGAAAAATTGGCGGCTCAACTACACGTAGAAAATTCTGGAGAAGGCGGCGACGTCATGATGTCAGACGCACAGCATCACGAGAAACCTAATTGATGCAGGTTCACTCAAGTGAGAATGGCAGGTTACATGTGTACTGAGGGAACAACATGTAATTCCAAGTTGATATACTCCACAAATGTAGACTGCCTTTATAAAGCAGAAATCTGAATGAAACTCACTCAGAACTTTACGTTACTTCAATTCATCTGAAATACACTTTTTAGAGTGTACGTTGGTAATTTAAAACAACTCACCGTTGACTTCTGGCTTCACACTGAACACAGCAGTGATCTCCTGAAGGAGCATCTTGTGCTTGTTTGCCCAAACTGTCCATCTTCAACCTGCTCCCGATACAGAACTTTCAGTCATTATACCACTTCTTCGTGTTTCCTTCTTTAAAGCCATAATCACGACTACAACCGCTAGAGATTGCTGCTGAACAACAAAACGTAAATATGACTCATAATAAGCTGCATTTATTTTTTGACCTTGTTAGTATTTTTCTGATGACGGCAGACTCAGTTGGTTAGGGTTAAAATATGTTTTGGCTTGAAATACCTGGTTTTGTTGGCATATATGATATAAAAAGTTCCAGTGGTTTCACACGCTGAAGTGCCATCTCGAACAGTGGTTTCTGGAAGATGTCTCATCTAGCTGTGAAAAAAGCTGACATGCTTCTACAAATCTGACTTGAAGAACAACTAGATATGTATAGAGTTGAGAATTTAGGATCAATTAGGCCTAATTTCCTGCTTTGAAATACTTAAATATATACATAAATATAGGTCATTGATCATTTTCAACTACACGAGTCATTATCTGTTTAACTGTAGGATTTATGATTGTATTGAGCTGCCTCCCAGGCTTGGTGTTATGAATGCAAGGCAGAAGGAGGAGAGAAAAAAAGGGAGAGGGACAGGGAGGCAGTGGTAATTTCTTCACAGCATCCAGCCTCTCTGCCACAGATGACCCCAGAGTATTGGTCCTGGCAGCCAGCTACAATTATCATTCAGCAGGAGTGAAGGACTCTGTTTGATATCTGCCAAGGTAATTTAGTGGGAAAGATTGAACATAGCTTTTCTTTTTTTTCCCATGGATTGCGACTGACCCCTCTGCATATGGAGTGTTGATGCCTGTGGTGCTGCAGCAGCATCCCACTTTATCCCTGCCACAAAATACATTCAAAAGCATATGAATTCGTCAAGCATACAAAATAAGCTCTGGTGGCTATTGACATGACTGTGACATTGGAATGTAAACAGCAGGATCTTTCCAGGGCAGTATCATTTTTGTGTCCTCATCTGAAAAAAATGATAGGTCACTCATATAGGTCACTTTTGAAAGAAGCTTTCGTTTTAGGTGGCAACCTCTGACTTTCACTCAGCTTGTGTCCAATGAGAAATCAAGTCAATGGTGAGTTATATGAACTTAATAAAAGGTTGGAATTACATCACATACATAACTTAAATGAAGTATGTAATGCATGTTTAATGGAGGTACATTTCTAACTGAAATTATATGAGTAATGTAGTTACTTTCGGTCAAAGCACAATATTTTCCTAAAATGAAAGCACTGTTCCCCCCATGGGAACAGTGATATATATCATTTTAAGAGGCACTGGCAACCGGCCTATTCAGTCGTTTAAGTATGAGGATGTGTTACATGCACCTGTTTGATAGGCTGCTTAAAATAGGACTCCTCTTAACTGTATCTATCACCAAAGCTGTATCATATATGGGTTTCCTGGGCTCATCTGCTGCTTGTGATCAACACCCATGGTGCTACTGTTGCACCTTCTACCGACGCACATTAATCATTTCCGCATCACTCACTGTGACCGCTGCTGCATCTGAAACAACTGCAAAGCTCTGTAATGCACAGATGCAACTAAATTCTCCTTCAGCGTCTGTTTCGCCTAAATGACATTTTATAAGCTATGAATAATTCAGTCACAATGTCTGTTAAAGAAGTTGTTTAGAAATCAAACACGTCCTCTGCAAAGTGCATCGCAGCAAAATTAGCACATTAATAAGTCCACACTAAGCATAATTCTTTTAACAGTGTTTTGTACAAGCCTAATCTTTGCACACACGCTTATGGTCCTTTAAAGATTATAACGGCATCTGCTGAAGAATTAACTGGTGAAGTTCCAGACATGTTTCAAAGATTTGGACTTAATTGCTGCAAATTAGCAAATTCACACCCCAGGCTTTGTGATTATTGTAAATGACATCTGAGTCTTGCTGCCTTTTATCTTACTCTGAACACAGTTCCCCAGATGAAGGAGAACTGTGCATGTGTCTACATTTGGTGGTTTATTAAAATACAAAAACCTTTTTGCCCACTTGGGGAGCTGTGAATGGACTTTGTGTAAAGTGAGAAGTGCTGACCAGAAGAACTCTTTGGTTTGCTGGGAAATACCAAGGAGAACTGGCGATAACAAGGTCAGCCATCATGCCTGTGGCGACACACTGTGAAAGGGCCTAATATTGAGTTTGCCATACACAATACAGCTAAATCATGTCAGAGCAACACAGGCTTGGCTGTCATTGCCACTTTTAACCAATAATATCATCATTTAGTAGCATTAGGTGTAACTGGATTTCTCTACAGGAGTTCATACACATCACTGTTTTATCTGAATGTGCTGAGACAAGGAACATATTAAACATAAAGGTGAGTACTTTTTTCTGTATAAATTTAATTAAATAGATTTTTTTTAAATCACCAACTATATTGGGAGGTAATGAATGGCTACCGATTTCTCCCTGAAATCTATACGGATCCGAAGTATTAAAAACATTATTAAATAACAAATTATTTTTTTAGTCATTATGTGTCATCCTGACTAATAAACTACTAACTGTTACTGGAGAGTCCAGCAAATTTCAACATCCATATAATCGCCGTAGTCCTGCTATTCTCACCAGTTCTCTCTGCTCACGTCATGCAATGACTTCAGCAAACTCTCTTTCTTGTTTCCGGATTTGAAGATGCAGATGATGCAGAGGCTGTTTCATCCAAAGCCGTGCTGAAAGAATAGAGGTGAGTAAGTGATCGTTAAATGTGCATGTTTGGTAAAGACATTTGTAAAATATGTCACAGCAAGAGTGATAGAAGCATGTTTGGCTATTTGCATGACAACTGTATGTGCATGCGTGAGTCAGTGGTGGAAGATATATTAACACAAACACTATTGTTGCTAATGTTAGTTAACAATAACGTTGCAAGTGAGGCAATGGAGGGAAAGGAAAATGGTTAAATGAAAATCAGCTCAAACAATATAATGTTTAAGTTAGATTCAGATGGTATGGGGAGCTTTGATCACCAATTGTAATAGTATGTCATTTTTATATTGTGTTTTTTTTTTTTCTGTTTCCATAAGATTTGGGAAGATCGAGTTGAGTTACACTGCTGTCACCATTCCACTCTCTAGTACCACTTTTCCACTGTTCAAAAATCCCACTTAAACTCGCTAAGATTGTGCTTTTGTGTGCAATGGGAATGTGTAAACTTTGCATTTACACCGGGGTCAACTGACTCTGCAGTAGACTCCGTTTTTTTTTTATTACCCCAACTCGGCTCGGCTCTGGTCTAAACATAAGACCCGGGTAAACATGCTAAATTACTGCGAGCAAAGTGATGACGCGTTACCAACAGCTGTGGTGACGTGTAAATAAGGAAGGAATTAGGGATGTGGTCTATTTTATTATGGGACACAGTGTTGGAGGAGGAGCCCCATTCATCCCTATTAAAGCTCCTCAGTGGTGTTTTGAAGCCAAAAAAGCTCGACTTCCTGGCTATGAAAATTCCTGGATTGCCGACCAAGGCGGCGTACTTCCGGTTTAATGCCAGGCCAATTTGATTGGGGATGTATAATTTAATCATGCAGCTCTTCTAGACTTTCCAAATGTTATTTGCTCAAATTGTTTGCTCAAATTCTGACAGCGAAATGAGTCATTTCATGGGGGTTGTAAAGCTCAAAATAATTTATCCACCATTCTACAGATGCTTCTGTCACAATGGATCTTTTGTTGTTTTCTCTTCTGTGACAACTATTTCTGGCGCATTCATGACGTGAAACGTGGCGTCAGTCACAATAATTTAATCAAAAACACTGAAAATTTAAAGTGATTGCATTGACACAATCAACTAATGTGTTATCATATTTATAGATATGTGGCAAGAGCACAGCTGGACAGCCTGCCATTCATTTCCTTCAAGATGTCTGGGTGTGTGATCTTCGTGAAATACATTCCCAGGCTTCAGTTTAGTCCATGAAGATAAATTTGATGCTTACTTCAACAGCAGAGTCCAGCAACACTCAGAGCTTCGGCATGTGGAGTGGTTGGCTTCGATGTGTCCTGGAACGGGCTGCAGGAGAGACCTTCTGTACTGAGTGTCTTGGCGACACACAGAAGTCAGCATAAACTCAGCAGATGGTGAACGGAGCAACAGCATCTACAAGCTGGTGCTGTCCAGCCAAAGGAGATCAGTGACAACCAACAACCTCAAAGCCTTGGTGTTCTTATACCTCAACCAGCGACTTACCAGTAAGGCTGTTGAGAGCAATGAAGACTTTGAGGAAGATTTCAGGGAGGACATGGAAGATATTGAGGCCTAGTCAGCTTGCAGGATGTGTGTTTTTTGCCTTTATTGACTGACCCTGCAACATTTCTTTTTGATTTTGTTGTCACAATACTAGAATTTCTACTTCACAACAATGCCGTGAAAAATATCGGTGTTCAATACCACAGGGGAAAGCCTAACATTTCAGTGTTTTATGAAAAGTTAAACACAAAAGGCTTGTGTACTGTGTGTTAAGGACAACAGGACAACACACACACACACACATATATACAGTATGTATGTGTGTGTGTGTGTGTGTGTGTGTGTGTGTGCTGTATCTATTGTCTAGTACATGAAGTCTAAGTACTTAGTATAATACATCCTATACATGCAGGGGATATCATACTTAGATAAACACTTTTTCCTGCCTGAGCTGTGCCAGTGTTTGGAGAGCAGTCGACATGCATAATCAGATGATGTAGCACGTATAATCATCAATTTATAAATATCAAGAGAAGCGTCTGTTGCTATGGGATCATTACAAAGCGTCAAGCTAATTCTCTGTGGCAAACAGGGTGAAGATTTATGTACACACTCGCCTACTCTTATGGTGTGACAAGGAGAGGGATGACCCAATGCATATCTGCTTCACTTTTAGTACTTGATAGATGGAGCCGTCCAAACATGACTGTACCCAGCTTAATCCTCACCAAAGATTGTGTGAACTTTATATACCTTCTCTATTGACAGTGGTGACTTATTGGAAATGTCAAAAATGCCTCTGTCCCATCTCTTACATCTGATGCTGCTCAGCAGAGGTTTACAATGACCTTTGGCTGTTGCTCGATCAGATGCAAAGGATTTATGAGGGTTAATGTCACATTCTCCAGATTTATGTATGTCACATTTGTGTCTCATTTGTTTTTCTAAAGAGGGTTGTCTTAGCTGTAATAACATTCAATAAAGCGTTAATTTAGATCATATGTTAAGATCATCTAGTACATTATTGATTTGTTTTGATGTCTGCTGGGCTGTACCAGGTTTTTTTTTAGATGTCAGGAATCATTGCTCACATTTCAGGATGCTTATACACTGATCAGCCTCAACATTAAAAGGATCAATAGGGGAAATGAATAACATTGATCATCATGTTACAAATGATACAATGAGAGGGGCGGCTGTAGCTCAATGGGTAGAGCGACTAGTGTTCGGGAGGTCGCTGGTTTGAATCCCGGCTCCCCAGGGTGGGACTGAGCTACATGTCGAAGTATCCTTGAGCGAGATACTGAACCCCAAATTGCTCTTGATGTGCAGTTGCTCCCCGCAACCCCTTGAAAAAAAGGCATAAAGCAGCTACCGCGAAAGCGGTTGACAATGAATGAATCATGTTACAATGTAATGTTTTCTGGACAACCTTGGGTCCTGGAATCGACATGTTTACCACTTGACAACACCAAGTACAGCCCCTCATGGCAACAGAACTCCCCGATGTTAGTGCCCCCCACAGCAGGACAATGCACACTGACACACCACAAAAACTGCTCAGGAATGCCGAAAACTATTTGACAAAGAGCCCAAGGCATTGGCCTAGCCTCCCAATTCCCCAGATCCCAATCTGATTGAGCATCTGTGTGATGTGCCAGAGCAAGTCCAAGATCCATGGAGTTCCCACCCCGCAACCCACAGGACATCAATGCCCTGGTGCCAGACAGCACAGGACACCCCCAGAGGTCCTGTGTCCATTCCTTTATGGGTCAGAGTCAAGTATCAGAATCCAAGGTGGGCCTTACCTAAGATTTCAACAATCGATGAAACAAACTTGGTATCGGGGAAAAAACTAACTAGGCCAATGTCAAGAATAATCAGCTCTCAGATTCTGTATTCTCTTGTGATGATGATGACGGATGATGCTGTTGAAGCCATAGAAATGAAACCAACATTTAGTTTATTGGATTTTGAGTTGGATTTTGCTGTTCAATAAAAACATTCAACTATTTGTCCTTTTTCAGTTCAGTGCCACAATAAACTACATCAGTATGTTTTACCTGCAGCCTCATACTCGCATTTTAACACCTTTCTTCATCATCTGTGTTATGAAAACATCAGATTTCCACACAGCCAGAGAAAGTCAAAGTGTACATCCTGCTCATCAGTTATAACATCTGAGAACACCACTGAGCGTCACTCCTGTCGGGCTCCTGACAGCACTGTCAGAGCAGGGCCAGAGCTACACATTTTGGGGCCATAGGCCAGATTATGATTTGGTGCCCCCCAATTGCAGCTTCTCTTATCTGTTAAACACACTGCATGGTCTCTGTTGGATTCCTTTTAACTAGTGTAGCATCTAATTCAAAAGTATATTCATGGTTCTGTTCATATATATATAACCTTATTGAAATGTCTTCCATGTGCATTTTTGTAAGCCTCTTATTTTATTCTGTTTGTGTGATGTACTCTGACTGACTGGCTCATCAACTTTCAGTGGGTAGCCGTAGATGTGCCAGTGTTTTGTTTTCAGATTTGGGATTTTATTTGTCCCAAACAAACATCCAACCCATGTTTATCACTACAGCTTGTCAGAAATCACACATTTTTTTTTGCTATATTTCCCCAGGACCCTGTCAAATGACAACCTGTGGGTTCCAGGGACTTAGTATATTGAAAATCTAGCAACATTACTGTCCATGTTGTAAACAGGAAATACCATTAGAAGTTGATGAGGCAGTGATTCAGATTAGATGACATTGCCATAAGGGGCAATGATTAGCTCAAGGTTATCTAGAGTCACCAGAGTAGCCAGAGGCATGTTGAGAAGAAGCGAGGATAAATGCACTTGTTTCAGAAATCTCTGGACAACTATGCCAAAGTTAATGTTAGAGAAATATGGCTATGGCCAATAAACTGTGGTTAGGCTATGGTTGTGTTTTTCAATCCTGTCCTTGGGGGCCCCCTATCCTGCATGTATACGTTGTTTCCCTGTCCCAACACACCTGATTCAAAGTGATGCATTCTTATCAGGCTTCAACAGAGCTTTATGAAGTGCTATGATTTGAATCCGGTATGTTGAGACAGTAAAACATCTTAAAACATGAAGGACATGTCCCCACCAGGAACAGGATTGAAAAACAAGGTGCTATGGTATGAAACAGGTCTTAAAATCCTCCATAAAATCATCTGGCTAGCCTAGCGCCCAGGCTAAAAAACAAACCTAGTTAAGCTAACAGCAGTTGAGTCGTATAAACGTCTTGACGTCCATTGAGTTAAATCTTTTATCAAGTCAAAAGATGTAGGTAAAACAACAAGGATCTTTACAGCAGATCATGAAATTGTTTTTAAACTGGATAAAAGGTCATTTTATGACAGAGCTTCTGTCTGACATGAAGCACACACAAACTGATTTCTCTAAAATGTGCTTGTGTGTTTGTGCTTCCCTGAGGGTGTTGATTTTAATGTGATTCCCTGACTTTCTCTTCACTGATGACCTCTGCTCTGTCATCTTGTGTTTGCTGTGTGATTCAACTGTCTCTCTGCTCACTCTGCGGGTGAATCATTAGTGTAACCCGGTGTGCTCCCAGGTTGCAGTGCAGCTCTCACTCTCTGTCTGCCATTCTGCTGCTGCTCTTGCTTCTCCCTGCAGCCACTTCTTTGGTTTGGTTTTGTGTTCTTAGGATATGTTTTGTTTGGCACTGCACAGATGAAATGTTCCTGAGCCATGTAGTGACATCCTTCATACAATCATATGTTTCACAAAGTGATGAACCTCATTCTGTCCTTGCTTGTGACTGAGCCTTTCAAGCATGCCAGTTTCATACCCAATCATGATACTATCACCTAATATCAGTGAACCTGTTTACCCAAGCAGCATTCCAAAAGGGTGTTTTTGGAGCATTCCACAACTTTCCCAGTCTTTTGTTGCCCATCCCAACTTGTTTGAAACATGTAGCTGGCATCAAATTCAGAAAAGCAGATATTTACAAAAAACAATGAAGCTGATAAGGTAAAACATGATACATACTGTCTTTGTACTTTTTTAATTGACTTTATGCCAAAAAAGGTGATCAAATCATCACATTTTTTTTGTATACAGTGTCCAAGTGTTTTTGAATCAGGGTTGTGCATCATTTTGTTCAATTTGGTTCCATAAAATATTTTTTGGGTAAAACTTTAAAAGGTTGTGTCTCACTTTTGTTGTTGCCACTTGACCGGGTCATAACAACCATCATCTGGCCTAAATGCCTACTTCTACACATTCATTCAATATCAAATGTGCAGATTACCATGAAATGTACTGCGCATGCACACTTTCATAGCAACTCCCTTGAGCAGTCTTATTAGGCAAAAATATTACTTTGCACAAGGGATGCCTCATCAGTAATGACCAGTTTACTTTTAGTCCACCCTCAAAGCAAACCACATTTTTAGCTCCACTACTGGTAAAGCTCTAAGAATACAAGAATGATCAGGTGTAATGAATACTGCAGCCCATAATGAAATTTATGTTTTACGATGTCATTTGGAGGAGAGTGGTTCATCTGCCCTTTACCTGTGCAGTGCTGTTTTCAGAATTATGTTGTTTAAAAAGAACCATGCTCCACACAGCTGGTCCATGCGCTCAGAAGTGCTAAGTGAACTCTGTTAGATCCGGTGTCACTGCCTTCCCAACTGTTTAATTAGAACAGCAGATGTAATAGTGATCCCCCATGGACTGACAGCTATCACCCTGTGGGAGTATACTGAATGCCATCTGGTCAGGCCCATCCAGAGGCAATTTGATTTCTCTTGAGCTCATCACATCAGGCAGGGACGGAGGGGAGAGGAGCTTTTTATGGCAATCACTTTTTAACACATATTAAAGGCTGACAGGAAGCAGGAAATTACAAGGTAAATCGCAGATCTTTGAATTATGTTACGTACAGTGACAGTGCTCCATTCCCCCTAATTTTTACTCATTAGAACTTTTTCAAGGCAGACATGAATTACCTTCTTTGAATTCCACTGTCAAATAGAATATTATGTAGGCTTTCTTTACACTAAGTGTAAGTGCAGATAGGTCGCTGTGATTCACTTCATCCATACAAAATTAGCTCTCTGTTAAACAATCGGAGCCAGAGAATGGCACTTAAATTTCTGCAAGACAAACATACCTTCAGTGGCGATGTTATTACCTTTTTGTGGTGTAAATCGAATGCAGCTTAGGCTGAGTGATGGACCGCAGCAAGACAAATCTCCGTCCTCTGAAAAGTGCTGACTTTAAGGCAAAAAATGGTAATAGATTCTCAAAGTGAGGGGCCATTACTGGGGCAGCATGCAAATGATGGGTGAAGAAATAATCTACAAGGTGTTATTGAGCCCTTGGTTTAAGAAGGAAGGGAAGGCCTCTCCACATTCCCTTGTCGAAGCACCGTAATGTGCGGCTTGTAATTAGATATTGATTTGCTTTGTCGACGAGTATTTCAAACTAGTGTCCTCCTCCTACAGAGAAGGAGATGCATAAAAGTCTGAATGCATCTTGTTAGGACTGAAATGTAATATCTTCATACAGGTGTGAGATTGCTACAGGGCCAAGTGAATAATTACTTATCTCTAATGGAAATAAAGAGCAACTGATAATTTGGTGGCAGTGAAGTAATAGTTTCAGTGTCCTTGGGAGATACCTTTACATTGAAATGCATTAGGCGTTTAGAGCACTTATATTGGATGAAAAATATTTTCCAACCCTTTAAAACTAAATGTATATTCCCTTCAGGCTCTAGTTCTTTCAAAAATAGATTTACAATTCATAACCAATCACTGGTAGTTCAGAAATCAGAATGAATTGTCTCAACAACTTTTGGGTGGACTGCCATAAACATTTTGCAATGAGCAAATTACTACATCTTACACTATGTCTCTGTTGTCTTTCTATCCAAAGACTGTCCAAGGAAGAGACTCAAAGCCTCTGAGTACATAATACATAAATTAAGTTCTTGGGGATGCAGGTGACACAGGGCAAAGCCCTTGTCCACCACTGCAGGGACCTGAGATTCAGTTACTGGTAGCAATACTTGGCCATGTACCAAGATTAACAATAGGGAGCTGATGAGAGTTCTTGTCCGATCACCTTAACCCTTGACTAACTGGATACTACAAGATCCGTTGGTAGTGAAGTTCATCACTGGCAGGCGAAAAGATGCATGAACAACACACAGAATGGCACAGAAATCTTTGAGCATGGCTTCTCAGCCTGCAGGAAAAAAAATCTACAATTGTTACTGATCACAAGACTATCGTTAGGGGGTCAGGGGATTTAGGGTGGTCATGGGTAAAGACCCCCCATCGAGCACTGAAAAGACCAAAGGCCTAGCATCATACATAATATGGACTTGGATGGAATGCTTTTGATTAACAAAAGCAAATTCATCCTCATGTGGTGCCATGTTTACAATATGAGATAACATTTGGGAAAGTGTATGTTGCTGCAAAATGCTTTACTTTACAACCATATGTATTGCTGGTTCATTTGAAGTTATGCCATCTCACAAGGATGGTATCAGAAGGCTCAAGGAGGGTTGTGAAATCTGCAACCTGTTTGCAAACTCCCTCTGTAGCTTGCCGGTTGCCCAACACATTGTCATGACAAAACGACTGAATAGGTTGATTGCCAGAAACTCCCAAAACAACATGACCGTTGCAGCATACCAGCCACAGGTATACTGGAGCTTCGCCATACACTCAAAGTTTGGTTAAGTGTAGGTATTTAAATTACTTGGTTAGGTTTAGGTGCTAAAACTATTTATTCAAGTTAAGGAAAACATCATGGTTTGAGTTTAAATAATTTTGTTATCCCCGTAACTTTAGTTACAACATTAATATAATGTAGGTATGTTAAATAACTTGTTTTACATGAAGTGATGTAACTTACCTATGTTCATAAGTTAAAGAACTCTCCTTTGACTTCTGGTTTCACATTGGGCACAAACAAAAGCCTCCTGAATGAAAGTGCTGTGTTTGTTTTACCCAACCATAAGTTCCCAACCTCCTCTCTATACCAACTTTTCACTCTTTATACTACTTCTCACTTTGCATCAGTAACAATTACTACAGCCAGTATGGTGGCTGCCTAGCAATTAATGAACATAAATATGGGTCATAATAAGCCGCTTTGATAGTCAATCTGTATGGTCATTTTTTCAAGGATCGGCTAGCTTGCCAGAAACCCTAATTTCATCAAACCCTGTAAATTGACTTGTATTGGTCAGTTTCTGGCAGCTTAAGTTGGACCCAATTCAGCACACAATTCTAAGAGAATTGCTCTTGGGTACCAAAATCAGCTCAGAAGCCAGTCATCATCACTGGACATAAAATCCTCGTTCCCGCCCTGGAACATCCTTTCAAACCGAAGCATGCGATTGACAGTGCTAAATCAGCCATTGCATAATATGCATTGCTATGCACGGTCATCACCCAGCCCTATCATCAACATCTGTTTTAAGATAATAATTTATGTTTAGAAATTGGCATATGCACAGTTCCAGTCCTTTTTGTGCACACCCATGATCATAAATGAGGCCCCCATGTTCAGTGCCTGCACTGGTGCTTCCTGGTTTGGCTGCATAGCACATCAAATACAACTGACAGCATTGGTAAGTGGAAAGACAGCGAGAGATCAAGTCCTTGTTGCTGCGGTGGTAATTGGTCAGGTTGCCTGTGCAAATGGGGTGTAAGATTTCGGGTGGCAGAAAATCCACATAACACCTTTCTAGTACATCTCTTCCCTGACACATGTGAATCAGAGGAGATACATGGCTGTCTCACCCAGCAGTGGGAGTTAAACATGACTAAAGCTAATTGGGGAAAAAAGAGAAAACAAATGCTCAATAATATACAAAAATAATGCAAATAAAATGTTATAAAACAGTAATTTAAAGGACCCTGCTCTAAGTCCAAGAGAATTAAGTACAGTGCTACAGTTCAACAGTATGCCACGTGACTAGTGGTGCTTTGTAGGTGGTCCTTTTCAAATAAAAGCTCCTGCGTCATAGTAATTTTACACTAAGTGCGGTTTGAACAGGCTTTTGTTGAGGTTATGTTTGGTGTTGGAGTAAGTGCTTCTACATCATTTGAAATGATTTGTGTCGCTGCAGGATCAGATTTCTTCTTTCTCTCATTGTGCAGTGTAGCTTGATGTTGTGTACACTGACTAAGAGATAATTAACGTGAAAACATAGAGTGCCTGAAAGAGATGAATCATCCTGAACTGCACTGCACTATTATCTGCGTTGTCTGCTGTACCAACTGATCTGTGTGAACAAGTTTTGCAGATAAAGTTTGATGATAAATAATCTCAGGCCAATATGAAACAATCTCAGGCTGATGTGCCAGCTCATGATTAGGTATCTCCCCCTGTCAAACTGCAGTCAGCCGTTGGCTGCTTGCGCTTATCTGTCAGTAGTTTGATTGGTCTCTACCTGCTTAAACTGATGTATCTGTCCTACAAAACGAAACAGACGGCCAAGGCTTTACCTGGGTGATTTAGGCGGGCATTGAGTCAGCAACCTGTCCATCCTAATGGCTTTCAGCTATGGTGTATGGCTTAAACGAAGGATTAGAGCCTGACTTTCCCCTGCCTTTCAATAGGCAAATCCAATACACTTACAGGAAGTATCCTCTAAGTATATCTAAGATCTAATATGACATGATAATATTACAAAACATTTCAAGGTGAAGGTAAAACTAAAGTATTTTAAAAGCCTAATGCATGCTGGTTTTACATGGCAGATGGCAGAGATACGATTGAACACAGATGCATCATTTAGATATGGGGCAGGTTGCACCAACTGGGCGTATACCTGATTGCAAGTCTACACTGGACGTAAAATGTGCTTTAAGCCTGATGTAGAACTAATACCTGTTGCACCATCTAGGTTTAGTCCTATTTCTGAGATCTCTTATGTCTTGTCAAAGGTGGATGTAAAATAAAAGTCTTGGCTGGTTTCTAAGATCAAAATGAGAGTAATGAGACGTCGCACCAGTCCTGGATAAATGGAGACAGAGAACTTATTGAAAGATTTGTTTCAGCAGGGATGGATTGTTTTAATTAATTGACACTGTCGTTGGAACACATAACTGATCAAAACAAAGTGCTCTCCCTAGCACTGCAGGTTCTAATTTCTCTTCTATTTTATGCCAGTGGATTGCTCCAATGTATTGTCGCTGTTATGGTGAATGCGAGAAGAAGTTCATCATGCCAGGCTATACCACGTGTTTCTCTGGCTCATCAATATGTTTGTTTACATATACTTGTGGCAGTCCGTATCATGGGCCAAGAGTGGACCGCCCAAGTGCCTTCATTCCACGACTTGTGTGGGCCAGATGACTGTATCTGGTGTGGGTCACAAAAATGTTGCTCTCCGGCAATTATGACTCTCCACTTCCCACAGTTATTACAGTTGTTCCACTGTTACCTGGGGATAGCGACCAGTGAAAACAATGCCTCTTGCTGTTTTGGTTGTGCAATGGCAGACATACTTCCTTTAAGCAGTAATTGGACCTAGATTTTTCTGGGGAAAATCCAGCTTGGTGGCAGACTGAATAGCATAGTGGAAACGAGGCCTATAGGGAACCAATATATATGTGGATGGTGTCATTTTACTTCAGCCATTACACTGTGACATTAGTATTCCTTTTAGAATTACAAGTTGAAGCAAAAAAGTTGTTAAATGTTTAATTTGTTCGCCTAATTTACAATGGAATATTATGAGTTGATTCATTTTGGTGCACATTTCAAATCTTAATAAAAATTATTTTGTGATGTATAAAAATGCATTAGATCTCTAGCAGATGTGGAGCATCTAGTAATTTGCACAAGGTAACATCTCACTCCATCGGGGGCTTCTCTCTGGCTTTTGGCCAAAAATAAATTGAATTAGGCTAACTTTCAAACGCTCCCCACCCAGTCCACCCAATCCCAATTCACTCAGCAGCTTTTAAATACATTTTATTGGATGATAAACTTCTCTGCATGGCTAACTCAGACTATGTCATCCGTTCAGCGAATAGCCCTTCACCTTACCAGAATGAATACAAAAGATCTGTGATGCATGTTGTAAAGTAAATTACTTAAAAGTTGTTAATCAAATGTGAACCACTTCCTGTGTAACCAATGTCCTGTATTCCTGTGTAAAGTCAAAGGCTGGTGCATTATAGCCAACATCACTAATCTTCTTTGATTGCTTGAGGTTCTTTGAAGTACTATTTTTACCAAACCATCTATTCTTGTTCACCATCTTGTTCTTCTCCTCTCTCCTCCTGTCTAACCTTGCTCCTTTGTAGAGACTCTCTCATCCTTCCCTACAGCACATCTCCTACGTTAGAACCCTCATCCCTCTTCACCATCTCCCTTTGTCTCCTCTGTCTCCCCCTAGCCAAGCTTTTACTTCTCTGTCACCCCTCCGCCACGTCTGCATCAATACTAAGCCCTTTATGTGATCCTTGACTGGTTCAATAATGCTGTGTGCTCTTTTGGGCTGAGGCCCCTCCAGGGTCCCTTCTCTGCAAATAAGATATCGAGGGGACAAATTAAAATGCCGCTGTGATTGTCTATAGACTCTGTTACAGTGGGTTTGCACTGAGATCTCTCCAGGGGTGGAGGCGGGGGCTGCGGGACAGTGGCCATGAGTAAGATCCACATGGAGAGATTTTGTCTTTAAAAACCCTCTGCTTCCTGCAGCAAATGCCATTTAAGTACATCATTAATCTTCTTCATTCTTAATGCTGGAATATAAGAACAGCACCCTTATCACTAAATCAGAAACAGAAAAGGGCATCACATCCCTGTTACACTAATGTTATACATTGTATAACAGTCTGGGTTCCATACTGGAGTCTTAAGACAGGAAGTGAAATAGGATTATAGTATATCATATACCAGAAATGTACCAAAACTGATAAATCTCCAAATGACTTTTTGAAGGTTGTGTCCAGCCTGTCCTCATCAGAAAAAAAGACCAGATGTAACAAATCTCAGTACTGGAATATTGTACTGGTCTTAGTCAGAACATCAATTTGGTTCCTGACAGTTGAGATAGGGCACAATAACAGCTACATGGTTCTAATGTATTTAGATAAGCTGCATACATGCATGTTGTTTGCATATCCATGTGTTTAATTTAAGCTGTTTGCACACGTGGATACTCTATGACCCTCAAATACAAGCTTGGAGGATTTCTGAGTAATGAAGTCATCAAAATCTGAACCCTAATTGTATTTTTTTTATGAGCTGCCGACATGCAGTTTCCCAGTGCACTTTTAAATGCAAAAGGCTTTGCTTTGGCTCACACTGTCTCCATATTTCTCTGTTAATGGTGTTCAAGCTGTGAGATCGCTGCGTGGAGAGGGTGCAGATGTTAATCACAAGTTATGGCAAGGTGTGTGCATCCCGGAACACAAAGGTCACCTTAAAAATCTCACAGGGCGGATGCATTTGGAACTATTTCAACCTGCATGAGTCCCATAGATAGAACCCCATAGAGTTTGTTCAGATTCTCATGTAAATTTCATGTCACATCTTTTCTGTGCAACAACTTATGATGCATACTAGTTTGTGGGGAAAGTCACATTGTTTTTTCATGAGGTATATGAACATGAAAAGATTATGGTCATAATTAAAGTATAGCATTTGCATAACATAGCATGTCATAAAGGGGGATTTTTAATTAACCTATTAAACTGTGCTCGACCCATCAGGGGCACTATTTATACAAACTCATGCTGAGCAGCCAAACATTGTTCTAACAAAAATGACCTTGAATATGAACATAAATAGAACTGAGTAAATAAGAGTTAACATTTGGAAAGACTTTAAAGAGGCATTCTTATTTTTGTTTTTGTATTCATTTATTTTTTAAATTATTTTTCTGACCACTGTGGAGGTTTGGAACTACTGTTTACACAAAACAGTAAATGGTTCACTTTCAGTGTTTTAGTTGGAGACCAGCCTGATTTGAAGGAGTTCATGGAACTTGCAATCTATGTGTGCAGTCTATGTAAAATGATAATCATGTGTAGACAATGTGACCAATTATTAAATTACTGTAAGTGATATACAGTACCGCTGGGAATATCACATCACTGGTACTTTTAAGGGACAACACTAAATGCAGAAACACTGTATACACAAGTATATTAGTAGAATGCTGTTCTTGACTCATAGATTCATGCTTATGAGCTTACACCTAAATCAAGAGAAAACATGTCCAAAACAACGACAAATACTGTCCAGAAAATCTCCAGAATAACCTCAAAGGTACTGCATGCACAAACAAATATGCTGAAACCAAACTGCGACTGCATGACAAATAAGTTGCATAGCCATAAATATTATTTAAGGTTGGCCTACGGGATGTGAAGTGGGCTAGAACAGTGTGCAAACTGTGATATGTAGATCAATCTGAACAGTTTTAAGTCCGTTTGAAGATCTCATTAAAACATTATTTTAGTATTTGCCAGTTTTACACATTGATTTGACAGAAGGATACTGGTACTCATGTTTACTATTTACTGCTTGGCATCATGTCATTATTTCAAGGAATAAGGTGGCAGAGGTAGATAGATAGATTGATAGATTACTTTATTAATCCACAAGGAAATGTTATTGTGGCAGTAGCAATTCACTTAAAATCACACATTTCACAATATATAAAAAACAGCATTCTGCAGCAGTGTCAAACCATGTGCCAACTACAGGCGTTTAATCATTAAGCATCTGCTTGTCGGCCAACTACTGATACATCAGTAATGGTTCCAGCCATGGTTCAAATTACGGCGGAGCTAAGGGGATCTTGAGTCCCCTGACAGGAACACCAGCTCCCTAAAAAGGCTCCTTCAAGACATCGAGGGGGCGCTCTAAAACATTGTTTTTTTTAACTTTATAATTCATTAGTTTATTATAAAGATCAGCTTCACGTGATTAGAAAAGTGCCGTTGAACAAAACAGCTTGTTGACCGGCCTGGTGAAATGCTCATCTGCTTGGAACAGTAAAGCTGCTGCTCGCTTCAGAAGTGTTGCATTTATGTATCTGATGGTTGAATAAAGTCCTTGATTTTGAAACATGTTGTTATGTATTTATTTATGTTGTTGTTTTGTAGCCTATATGAAATGTCACTGACATTATTACGTGTTTGTAGTAGCAACAATATTTTTTTTTGCAGTAATCCTGCAATTGACCATGCTGCCGTGCATATTGATGTATGCGTACGGACATGACATGTTTAGTAGAAGCTGTCGACGTCAGAGTTTCCCTAGATGGCTCGTTTCTGAAAATCTTATATGATCTGCTCCACTTTATCGATGCATGGCATCTTTGAAATATTGTCCAGAGAGCTTTGTGTTGATATCTTTAATCAAATCTTGAGGCCTGAGCTTCCCTAATGAACCCAATTGAATAGTGTAAAGGCAGTGTGTGTGCAAAAGCGATCCCGCTATCATTTAAACTTTGTACTAAACAAGTGACGTGGAGTCTCTATATTAGCATGCTTTAATTTCCACTTAATTGCACTAGTCTTGGTGTGGTAAAATTAAGATTTGTTGCCAACTCATATTTCTTATGATTGGTGGGAGCTTTGGATTTAGATGCCACAGACACCATAGCACTGCCTCCTTCCTTTTGGTGCCCGTGTTTAACAACTGGGCTCTTAAGACAGACATAATGCTCCTCAGCGCCCAGCTCCATGGCTGGCTTGCAATCTGCAATGATCCTTTCGGCATTTTCTCTATGGGCTGCGAGTTAGTCTGGCAAGAAAACACACCAATAATCTATTAGGAATGGTGTCACTGCTGTGTTTGTGTTTTTTCACATATTTATTCCTCAGAGATGAGCAGCAGAAACACACAGAACAGACGATCTTGTCACCAGAACACCAGAACACAGACACTTTTCTCATTGCTCTTTGTCATTGGATCCATTGTTAATAACATGTATTAGTGCCGCTGTGTTAGTCTTGTTGAGGTAGTCATTTTGAAACACAGATGTATTCTGCAGCCACTGAACTTTCTGTTTTTCTCCCATGTACTGAAACACCAGTAGAGAAGACAAGGACGACACGTTTGGCATTTACCACCACTCCTGAGACATGTTTATCAATACGCCACTTGTTCCCAAAATCATTGTGCCATCCTCGTAAATTATTGATGTCTAGGCAGGACCGGCCTCATTTGAGAGGCCTCGGAGATACCTCAAACTGATGATGACTCAATTTGGTGGCCTAGCCCAGGTCAAGGCACACAGCTCGATACGTCAATACCACAACCAGTCCTGAACACACACGCATGGGCACACCGTCACAAACACACATACACACTGTCAGACACACACGCATGCACGCACACACACACACACACACACACACGCTGACTCACATTAATTCACATTTCCCAATGCACATTTGCATTCCTCTGCATTTAGGAACCAATGTATGCACAGTATCAGGACGCAGGAAGTGAAACTCATTCATATGGTATATTTCATTACAATAGATTTGCACAAAGTAATCCTTTTAGTAACACTATTGTTGAGTTTTATTTTATTATATATATATATATATATATATATATATATGTATATATATATATATATATATATATATATATATATATATATATATATATGTGTGTGTGTGTGTGTGTGTGTGTGTGTATATATATATTTACATTTACATCAATAAATTACTATGTCACACACCTCTTGATAAAATAAATAAATATCTATACAAAGCACTGGTGAGAGAGGTATTGGAATCGTTTACTAAAGTACACAAAAGTAGCTATACCACATGTTAAAGAATACTTTAAACTGTAAAAGTCCTGCATTAAACTTGGATCTACCCCATGAAATGTTTTATTTGTCATATATTATCATATTTTTAGCAGATTACTCAGTCTCCACAGCTGGCTCCAGTCTGCCTGCAGAGCCCTCAACATTGGTTTTATTGACAATTTTAACTGTTTTGGGGACATTTAACCTTCTTCAGGAGTGATGGACTCCATCCCAACACGCTGGGTAGCCGCATGCTTGCGGCTAATTTACAGTATGCTGTACAATCTGCTGCACGTGACTGACTATTTACTTTTCTTCTCCCTCTTCCTCCCCTCCTTCACCTGCCCTTCCTCTGTCAGCAACACCAAACCATGTCCCACCTGATGCCACTAGCTCCCCCTTGTGGAAGGATCAAAATGCAGCCTTTCCTGTTCCTGTCCACATCACTAACACGTCACAGCGTGAAACACCACCACAGTAAACGAACTCATGGGGTGAATTTTATTAGTCTCACATCCATATACACACACACACACACACACACACACACACACACACACACAGTCGTCTGCTAATCCACCCCTGACCCTGAATATGGCACTTTTAAATGTAAGATCTCTTTAAATAAGATATTTCTTATTAATGACCTGATTTTGAATAATAATATTGACTGCATGTTTTTAACAGAAACATGGCTGAACACTGATGGACCAATAACCCTCACTGAAGCCTCACCAGCAAATTGCAATTTTTCATTCTCCAGCAGAATAGATAGAAAAGGTGGCGGCACGGCAACCATCCACTCAGCATCACTTGGTTTTAAGGACATTACATTTGGACACTTCACATCTTTTGAATATCACTCTTTTGTTTTCAGCAACCCTCCCATACTCTGCATGACAGTTTACAGACCACCCAAACGATGCACTTCTTTTATTTCAGATTTTTCAGAACTACTCACAATCATTCACACTAACTACGAGAGGGTCATTATCTCAGGTGATCTTAATGTGCACATGGAATTTTTAAACTTAGTTAATTTTACAAATTTTTCTCAACATGTTATCCAGCCAACCCATAACATAGGACACACTGTGGATCTTTTAATTACCTATGGCCTGTCTGTTAACATCTCCTCAGTGGCCGATGTAGGCCTGTCTGATCATTTCTGTGTCTTTTTTAATGTCTGTGATTTTGTACAACAGGATATCCCAGAGCGAACTGTCAGGAAACGCTATCTGACTAATGAAGTGACTGCAAATTTTATTAATCTTTTATGTGACACTCCTGCAGACATTTTACCCACCTCATGTTTTAACAGTAAAATGAGGCCAATCCTTGACACAGTTCCTCCACTCACTTTGAAAAAGACCACTACCAATCTAACTCCTCCCTAGCGAAATGAAAAAAACTAGACAACTAAAGAGAAACTGTAGAAGAGCCGAAAGAATGTGGAGAAAAGACATATTAACAGTTAACTACTACATTTTCCGTGAACATCTTAACACTTATAATAAAGCAATTAAAGATGCAAGACAATCACATTTTTTAAAACTGATAGCCGACAAAACCAGCAACCTGCACTTTAGATCCCATTCCCACTTCCTTTATTAAAACATTATATAGCTCTTTTAAAGATGATTTACTTAACATTGTAAATTACTCTCTTCAGATGGGTGTCTTTCCTACAGCACTTAAGACTGCCACAGTCAAACCCCTTCTGAAGAGAAACAATTTAGGTCCCTCCACACTTAATAATTACAGACCAGTATCCAATCTACCATTTTTAAGCAAAATATTAGAAAAACTTGTTTTTAATCAATTAAATGATTTTATGATCACTCACAAAATCTTTGAAATGTACCAATCAGATTTTAGGAACAAACCATAGAACTGAGACTGCACTAGTAAACAATGTAAATGGTCTCAGGTTGAATTTGGACAGGACAAAACCATCTAATTTGGTGCAGCCTTTGATACAGTAGATCACTCAATTCTTTTAGACAGACTTCACAAACAGGTTGGAATCTCTGGTACTGTTTTTAACTGGTTTAAATCTTATCTCACTGACAGACATTTTTTCGTGAGTATGAAGGGATATTCATCAAAGCGCTACAAAATTACCTGTGGTGTCCCCCAAGGCTCAATTTTAGGTCCCACACTTTTTAATCTATACATGCTGCCACTTGGGAGCGTCATAAGGAAGCACGGCATCAACTTCCACAGGTATGCTGATGACACACAGCTGTATATCGCCGTGTCTCCTGATGACCCAGGGCCAATCGATGCCATTTTTAACTGTATTTTAGATATCAAGTCATGGATGGCAAAAAATGTCTTCAGCTCAACCAGGACAAAAAACCGAGATCTTATTTATTGGTTCTGAAGCTCAAAGACAGAGGATTAATAAAAAAAACTAAAAATCTTAAAAACCTTGGAGTTATTTTAGATTCAGACCTCAGTTTTAACCCACACATCAGAAACATAACTAAGACAGCTTTTTATCAGCTAAAAAACATTGCCAGAGTGCGACCGTTCTTTTCTAAAGCCAGTACAGAGACACTAATGCATGCTTTTATCACATGCCACCTTGATTATTGCAATGCTCTACTTTCTGATCTCCCAAAAAAGAACGTAGCTCAATTACAAATAAAATTCAGAATCAGTATTCCTTTATTGTTCCACAAACAGGGACATTTGTTTGCCACAGCAGCCGAAGGACAGAATATTACAAAAAAACCCAATAACAATAATAAAAAAATAAACAATGTAATTTAAAGGTAAGAAATATAATAAACTTGTATATACATATAGACATGATATTGTACAAAATGAACATTAACAGTTGGCAGTGATTTTTTGTTGTCATTTTAACTGTTGCTATTTTAATTCTATAAAGCACTTTGTGTGACGTTAAAATGCATAATAAAGTCTGATTGATTCATTGGTATTTGACCATTATTACTGAGACCTTTATAGTTTAAAGTACCATTTTATTGTTGTAGTTGGAGCTTACTTAAACTAATTACGAAATCTTTGGCATGTTGTTGCATTGAAATGTACTAAAGTTATGTTTAAGTTACTACTGTATTTGTGTGTAAAATCTTGGTATACGGTATAATTTATTTAGCAAAGCTTTGACATATATGCAGTTGAATAATTAAAAAAAACATGTTTTCTTTAGAATGTAGTGAAACAGAAGTCTAAATATTTCTCAAGTTTAAAATTGCATTTCAAGAAAGAACTGTTTGGAACTTATTTTTAATACTTTTTTTTAAACAACCGCTGGCAGGATGCAATCTTGTTTGATTTAACTGAATAAATTGATCAGTTTTACATTTTCAGGACTTTAGAGTTAGTAAATCCATCCATGTAGTCTGTTTACAGTGTAATTCTAAATTTAGCAAGTACGTTCCCTGATAATACATTTAATTTACATCACATTAATGTAGGCTAAGTAGTCTAAATAACGGCCATTATAAAATATGGTGAATCTTAATCTCCAACCCAAATTACCCATCAGCCACCTCATGACTGCCTGCCATCTGTTTCTAGAATCAGCTGCCCGACAAACACAGATGTACACAGACATACAAAGGGGGGATTATTTAGAAAAAGTAGTACAAATCCTGCATTCAAAATGTTGCCTAAGTTAAAGTAGAGCGGAACATCTCTTTTCCTTAAAAAACATTATAATGATTATGAACTAATAATTATGTCTGGTCCAAAGTGATTGTTTTGTTTATCTCTGTGTAATAATTCTGATAGATGATTTCAGCTTCTAACAAGATCGTATAACGCTGTTGGTATCAGGTGGTATCTGTGGTACACCTAGCATAATGTACTGCCCTAACCTAAATTAGCTAGCGTAGCTAGTGTATGCTTCACTGCCTACAAGCAGGTCTCTAATTTCGTGATTTGAGATTTATCATCAGCTTTTATGGGCACATACAGCTGAGTGCCGTCCACATAGCATTGGAAATGTACTCCATAACTCTGAATAATTTGACCGAGAGGTTAAATCTGTAAAGAGAAGAGCAAAGGGCTCAGAACAGAGCCCTGGGGAACACCATACTTCACATCAGCAACCATTGATGGAGTCAACAGGGACTCCTGTATTCTTTCAGGCAGGTAAGATTTTAGCCAAGCTAGAGCCAGGCCAGAGATGCTAGATTGACTGATTCTGCAGAAGTGAAACATTCTGCAGAACTGAAACATTTAGAGGGTTTTATAAATATATATTTTATATTATTGTATTCATTTTGAAGCATTAAAATGTCAGTAGTGCAACACTCATCAGCTATCGCAGCACATCACCAAGTGCAATCAGAACTATTACATACCAATATTAAAAACACCTCTATATGATGCAGTTAGGTTAAACTCCACTGCATATATATTGTCTATATGTACAATTCTAATCATTAGTTTTTGTGTTAAGCTCTTAATGTATTCAGAAAATGTTGCTACAATTATTTTCTTCAATTTATTGAGGAAGTTTTTATAATTTATGAAAGGGGAGGAGGTGCCAAACAGAGGAGACAAGTCAAATATTTATTTAAGCACTAGGTGGGACTGTTTTTATTTTGGCTTAGGGGAAGGACAAAACTTTGAATGCTCATATTTTGAATTTATTAACAGGATGCATAATACATGCCTTGGATGTAGCTCTCATTGGATCAGTAAAATAATTTTTACAGTCAGCGGCGTTGTCTCCAGTCCTTTTCACAGGATCTCAGAGCAAACAGTGTTACATAATTAAAACTGCAGAATGCACTAAAGACCCTATTTGCATGGCTTTGGTCAGTAGAGGTGCACACACAGCTCAGACAGTACAAACCAACTTCAATGTACTTTGCTTCTTATACTTTTTTTTGTAGTTTTTCACATTAAAAAAAGCAAAATAGAACTTCTTTCTATTTACTACTTTCTATTTATTTCGTTAACTAAACATCTGCAGCATCACACAGTCGCTGAAACAATCAGTCTGTCTTTATATTGAGAGTGTGATGTGCGCAATTATGCATGTGGCATAAATTTGAAGTTGTTCAAAGTCCAAGATAACGTCCCCCTTGCTGTGAGGAGGATTTGCAATTAGCTGTTTGTCACAGCAATACAAGTTTGTCAAAGTCACACCACAGCCAACCCCCTCCTGATACACAAGGTTAAAAGTATCCTGGTTGAAGTGTTTCCTATGAACATGGTGTGATTAGACATTATGAGCCTTGCCACAGGAGCAGATAAATTGAGCTGCTGCTGTACTATCAAATCAGAGATTGGGAGAGAATAGAGGGGCTACAAGACTAAAAATAGGATAGAGGCGTTAAGTGCCACGGGGCGGCGTATCAACGAGCCCTGGTGTGTGTCCAGCCACCACCAGTGGGAGGTTCTTTATAGAAAACCACAGTGGTTGCTTTTTTTTTAACGGGGGTCATTTGGTGGCGATGAGTGTTGCACTTAAAATATTTTTTATTTTCAAATTCAGCCTGCAATTAACCCTCATCTGCTTTCACACTTCAATACCTGTGAATATATTTAAGTGATACCAAGTCTACTAAAAGCCATTACAGTGTTAACAGCGGTTAGAAGCAGCATGAACAGGTTTCATGGCGCTGGTTTAAATGCATGACTCATGATTTAATGTATGACGAATGCATGATGTATGATACACCACTGTGGTTCCATATTAATAAAAGACCATGTGATTAGTTTGCATTTAACACATTATAATTCACAGTCATACACTCTACAGGCTAATCAACAAGTCATTACATTCTCCAACCATTTGAAGATGATTGAGATTTATATTCACTGCATGAAAAGAAAAGAAATTAAAAAAAACAGGAGCTGTTTTGATTTGGGATCAAAAGAATTAGGCTTTGTTCATTTTAATTGGCTGAGAACACATCCTTCCTTAAATATGCACTACATCATGATGAGAGTGAATCAGTCGGAATGTATTCTTCAACAAATTGAACTGCAGAGTAACATTTAGAATATGAGATCAGAGTAAATCATGACTTTTTAAGAAATGCAAACAAGCAATTAAGTTCATAAACTAGAGTTTCTCAATATAAGCTGTCCTCATAAAGTAGGCCATCCTACTGTTTATTCCACATCTCTAGACCTGGTTGGCCTACAACAAAATGAGATACAAAATCTGTAATGATATATATACGTTTTCAAAATGTTCACTTTGTATGTGCAGCAGATGTCTCATTCTTCAGAATGGGGTGCATGGCCTTTTGTCCTATCACTATAATAGGATATTGTTTCTCTCCTCAATAATTCAAAATGTAGTAATCTAGCGAGCCAGACATGATGAATAATCGTGTGACCAAACCTAATGACAAATTAATGAATTTTACAACTCAGTCTAGGACCAAGCGATCTGTGTTGCATTTGAGTTTATTCTGCCAAATTACTTGCTGGTTTTCATTCAAATCCGATTCTTTTTTTTTTCTTTTCTTCAAAATGACAGCCCTTATGGTTGTTATGGCTCAAGCTGGATGCCATATTTTCATTCCACTAGTTAACACCCAAATCTTTGAGCTCCATGCCACCAGTTTGTAAGACAGGCTTTCGGTTACAGATAAGTTGTCTCTGACCTGAGACAACCCTGATCCCTCTTTCAACTAAGCATTGAACTACTAACTGCAATATCCCCAGACTCCCTTTGAAATAATTTGATTGTAAGAGTTGCGTGAGGAGAAACTTAACAAACTTTATGAAATGGTTAGCACATTTTCTCATCCATGCCTTCTTTTATATCCGGCATTTAATGCAATACATGACGTTTCTTTCCTTGCAAAAAGGGTCAGTGTGTCACAGCAGCACTGTACCAGCCTGTCTGCTTCTGTGTCTAAAGTATGTCTTCCCTCCCAGCATTCAGTGGTTTAGAATTCACACAAACTTATAGACAGAAGACCGCATCTTATTGATGCCTAACATGTCAAATTTTACAAATACACGCAACATATTTGTAGCACATGGAGAAAGTCCCCAGACTCCTTTACAAAAAACACTCAATTTTGTGAGTTCTTGACTTAGGAGAAACTTTATAGACCTTGTGAAAGGCTGTCTACAACACATTCTTAACTATTTGTCTCTTCTTATTCAATCGGCAAACATTACACGTAAAGGTATTTCTATCTTTTTGTAAGAAAACATTGTTTCCATTTGGCCCAGTGATGTACTGTATGTGTTCATTTGCAAAGTGCAATCCTATCACAACTGGTCACTCATGATGCATGTCGAGAAGCATATTGATGGCAGGTGTGAACCAACAGGCTCGGAGCTATCCACTTGTGATCTGATCTTATCTCCCTATTGTAATGTCCGTGGTGTAAACTATTGTTACTAAATCATAGAGTAACATTCACACTCCATTCAAGCTGAGATATGATATGTGATATATGATAGTATCTGAGTATTATGCATTACAAACAAGCTCACATCAGAACCCAATACTGAACAGATGTACAGGAACAGCAGTGACAGGAGCATCTTACACTGTAACACAATCCAACACAAACTGCAGCCTCAGAAACTACAACAGAGCTGAATCACACTCTCTCAACAAACAACGAACATAAGCACCTTCACAAAGGACACATTTGTTTCAGTGCTATATTAAGGGATTGTATGATATGACTGAGGCCCCTAAAGTCACATTTCAAATGTGCTCGCCCACATGGTGGGCTCACAAAACTGATTAAGGAAAGTGATGCACTCACCGAAGTAAGAGAAGGAGTTTAAGGGAGAACACTACAACCTGAGGGACGCCTGAGTAGCTGCAGTCGATTTTACCCAGCAAATCTTTTGATTCCTGTAGGTCCCATTTTAAGTATTCCTTTTGATGACTTCTTTTATATCTTCCTTCATTACATTCCCTCTCATATAAGCTTTTTGCATCTCCAGTGGGCATGTAATTATCCATGAATCCGCAGGGAAAATAGCCTCCCTGCAATATGGGCATCTTAAGTGTTGTGAATATTTGTCTCATCCATTTTCTAATTCAAAGAGTCAGAGGCCCCTTTGGAATTCCCACCTCTCATCTCCCATGCTTTTACACGCTCTTTGCCCAAGGTTTTTTATTTTTTCTATTTTTTTGCCATTAAGTTTACAGCCGGCTGTGTTGCTGGCTACATTTCCAGCAGAGGATGAGAGGAGTAAAATCAGAGGGGACCGTCACAACAAATCCCAAAGTGCAGAAATGAAGATTAACGATTGCCCGACCCAGCGGAGCCTGAAATCGGGATTGAAACACGGAAATGTCTTTCAAATGAAAAGTAGCTCCTGAAACATTTCGTCCACATTTACTCAAGCTCCCATTTGTAGATATCTGATATTAAGTTGAGAGATAATGTAGCCAACACTCACCTGTGGGAGATAAATTTTGCAGCATGATTAATTATGTAAACAGTGTTATCAGTGTGAGATGCTTACAGATCATTACAGCCGGACATTTGGATTCTGTCAGCATCGTCTTGTTTACTCTCATTAATGGAGAGCCACCGTCCAGCAACAAGGTTGTTCAAGGTTGCTGCTCTTCTGTGGGCTCTGATGGGGGAGCCGCACAGTCAGTACAGGAGGCAGCCTCATCCATATTCCTCAGGTCACCATTATACAAAGTTGTAATCATGAAATGAAAGAGAAAATCTATTCTGAGTGTTTTATAACCTTGTCAGTTTAGAATGAGAATGAATGAATACCGGTGTTACATGAGAGATGGATAAAAGCACTTTGGTTACACCACAGTGTGATGGACACATTGGCAAGGACAGTTCCAGGTTTAAGACAATGTCATTAAAAAGATATTCTATAGAATGCTGTTTAGATTGCAGTGACTGTCGTACTGTCATCAAATGTGTGCAGTCCAGTTCAAATGATGTTGGTGTGGACCAAACAACCAGACTGAGACCGCCCGGAGAGCAAGGAATCAGTCCACTACCAGTCAGATTTCTGACTAGTTTGTTTGTGGTGTGAAAGCAAAGCAGAACAAAGTCATTTTGGCACTGGATTTAAGTATTATCTCAAAACTGAACTACTATCAAACCCATCTGCTAAAAGAAGAAACCTTCAAGCAGTCTGCTAAAGGGTAACTCCACCAATTTTATAAATAAAAGTGTGTTTAGAGGTCTTGTGGAGTACTACTGCATGTGAACAAATAAGTGTGAAGCCTTTCTGTGGAAGCTTCATGTAATCTGATAAAGTGCCTCCAGGGATTTCACTCAGTGGCTAAATTGCATTGTTGGTATCGTAGGCACCAATTTTTGAATAGCAGTCCGCTGGTCTGCATTGCACCCCTACAACACTGTTGGACTCATTATGACAGTTTAAAAACAAATGATCAAAATCAATACAGCAGAACCGGGGATATCACCTTTTTTATTCCACACATTCCTTAACTTTTCAAAACCTGGTGACTACATTACCCAAAATTCAACTCAGCCACTGAGTATAGGTATTTGTGTCTCATCTCTACACGTTAACCATTATTTATGACAGATAAGGTTCGGTTATATCTTAGAGAGCTCTAACTGCCACCAGAGAACATAATAAATAGCAATAAAATGACGATGGTAAAAAAAAAAGTAAACTTTGTATTAGTGGCCTTATACCAGACTACAGATCAGCTTCTTTCTCAGAATCTGCCATAAAAAATATACAATAAAAAATGTTACCTTATCTGACTCATCTGACCCAGAACCAGGTGATAGGTGTTATAAATAAGTATAATTACTGTATGGGAATAGAGAATCTTCTCACTGATGGCCCTGTTTGCTTATGTAAGTTATATACAGGCCTCAGTATAAAACTAAGACCGTTTCATAACCAGTTAAATCACCCCTGCACCATCATCATCATCATACACAAAGGAAAATCTAATTCCGCTTCCTAACAGCAGATCAAGCCGCACTTTACTGAAACCGATGAGGCTAACCTTTAAAAAGCCCCAAATAGATACATTACCTCACTGCTATGCACTCTACAAATGGCTGTATTTTAAAAAAACAATAATAGTATATAACTTCTAAGTGCTATATCATAGGCCACTGGACTTGTTTCAGTTTCTTGAAGATTTTTCAGAAAGTGAAAGTCCAGTTGCCTACAAGATAGCACTTAGAATTACCATGACCTGGATGACTGAGAACCTTCATCAACAATAGTATCAAACATGCATTGTCTCTTGTTCACTTGCTTTCAAAACAGAGGCACATGCTAGCCAGGCCCAGGAGGTGGTGGGCTCCACAGGAGGCCACCAGAATCAGCAAGAAATAGATGTTCATGTGGCTGCTTTAAGCTAAAATATTATGAATAATATAACTGAATTTTACATTTAATAGAAAAGTTAAAAATTGTATTATATATAAACTTTAATACTTTTTTTTTCTTCTAACATCATAGATAATCTTGTTCTCCATATTCTATGGTTAAAGAAGATTAGTGATGCAAACAGTAGTTTTGTTCATTAAAATCAGATAAACTTTATACAGTACACTGCTAACCCACTCAATTTCCCTGAACTAGTGTTGTGCAATACGCACACACAATGTGTTTCTTTCTGATCTCATACCAAGTAAGACCAAGGGTGGTATCACCAATAAGATACCAATACTTGGTTTGTTCAGAAAAGGGAAGTAAAAAGTAGAATACTTCAAATTATAGCTACATAATGACACTAAGACAAAGACTACCATTATTATTTAATCATAAAGACTTCTTAGAGATAGCAAAAAACATACATAAGACAAACTGTATCAATATACAGTTTAGCACAGTCAGAATGGATGCTATCTAAAGCTTAAAATAGCTTTATAAAGCAGTTTTTAATTGTATTACCTACTTCATAACCATATTTGTAAAAAAAAAAAAAAAAAATCATTGCCAATATGAATGAATAAATTAATCAATTCATTATTTATTTTGCTGGCATATCTGTTTGTATCAATTTGAATAAAACAGGATACTTCTTTAAAGAATGTGGGGGACTCTCGTTGTTTGAAAATTAGCACAGAAACTAAATTCAGATTCAGAATACTTTATTAATCCCGGGGGGGAAATTGTTTTTGTTCCAAATGCCCCGTGCAAAGTACAAATGGAAACGTAGCAAGAATGGAAACAAGAGAAAAAGATATAAATAAAATAAAATATAAAATAATAAAATTAAATAAAAATTAAATTGAATAATATAGAAAATTCGACGATAATATAAAATAATAAAGAAGACAATCTAAAGTGTTCATTGGCCACTTCATGTATTTACAAATATACAGTGCAATACATTATATATATATATATATATATATATATATATATATATATATATATATATATACATATATATATATATATGTTATGGAAAAATATGCAATGTAAAGTGAAACAGTTGTAGCGTTTAACCATTTGAGTCCAGTCATCAGAGGGAGGAGTTGTAAAGTTTAATGGCCACAGGCAGGAATGACTTCCTGTGGCGCTCAGTGCCGCATTTGGGAGCAATTAGACTCTCACTGAAGGTGTTCCTCTGTCTGACCAAAGCGTTGTGGAGAGGGTGAGAGCCACACTGCAGTATCGTCCGCAATTTCGACAGCATCCTCTTGTCTGACACTGCTGTCAAAGCCTGGACAGAATCACTTTGCTGTGGTCAGTGACAATGATATCGCCAGTATAGCTTACGTTACTTTCTGTGTACCTGGATACTGCCTGTCAGCACGAAACCACTGGAGACCAAAGTCTGTCTCACGTTAACAGCACCTCATCAGACCGCCGCTGCATAACCGCTTCATATTCTGCATTGTGATTAACGCTCAGATGTTTAACAAGGTAACTCACAGCCCCACCACACATCACATTCAGTGCCTTTGTTGTTCTGAGAACTAAAAAAAAACATATATAACAACACCCGCAATCAGCCATCAGAAACATGCCTGTAAGTACCCTGTACCTTGTGGATACAAGTCTCAAGTCCTTCAGGGAAAATTCATGTCAAATAAATCCTACAACCCTGTTTGTGCATGTGATGACGAAAAACTCCCTGCAAATCAGTCTTGGATTTCTAAAATGTAGTATTAGATGTCTCTCTGGTATCTTCAGACAGCTTGATGACAGATCGAAAGCAGAATGACTCAATGTTTCATCCATCCACTCCATCCAAGAGGCCATGCAACCATGACGACCATATGACACAGAGACAATCATATCATCAGCACAGAACATATATCTCCACACCCTGCCAGTCATCTGTGGTGACACATGATTTGTCAGATGTCAGAGCCGCAGTCAGAGCTCCACAGGACAGGAAACACTCTACACTGCCCTGATGACTGCAGCACTGCAGGCTAACAGCATTAATAACATGACAACTCAACAATCAGAGGCCAATAATGAGTGCTTTCTTATGTGACTACATAGCTTATTCACCCATGGTGGAAGCCATGTGGAGGACTGAACAAGACAGCCTCACATGTCAGGTAACAGAGACCTGCCCAGTGTAATCAAGGAGTCAGAGTCAAGCCTAGATGTTCCTACGACGTAAGTCATATCAACAAATATATAGTTCCTTAAAAAAGGTTAAAATAATGAATAGAATAGTGCAATGACCTAAATCGTCTATGTCGTTTTTAACAAGCATTACTCAGACAGAAAGAAAGTGCATCTGTTGGGGACTATTTTCAGCAGTGGATTAATCCACATGAGTACTTCTGGCAGCAGGACGGTGTATGTGGGATTGAGCCAAATTAAATTTGTTTTATTTTCTAACTGTAGTTCTTATTTTGAACTGAATTTGATGCTCAGTCGGGACTTAAAGAGCTTTAAATGTCCGTAACCTTACATGACTGAAAAACAATTAGGACATTAACCTCTAGAATCCCATATACCACAGATACCTTTCTCTAACTAATCCCCTACTGACCTGCTGTCTAAAGAGCTATATGCTCCACTTTGATCAAAACAGGTTGAAGACAGACTGATCATAAGATCCGCTCAACCAAACTTATTCTTTTCTTACAACTGATGATAAGTCTTGATTTTTAAATCAAGCCAACATAGAGGACACATTAACAGCTCAGTCTCGTCAAAATGAAAAATGAGAAATGCTACGTGTGCTTACTTTTTTATGCACTGTTTTAATTTAACTAGAATTGAAATATTTGATTATTTGCAAAACACACCATGATGAATAACTGCTGTCTGTTGCTTTTTTAATCTGCCACACACAAAAAAATCTGTCAGCTATCATTCTGAGCCTTCTTATTTATTCATGTAACAAAAGCATTTTAAATGCAGATTATTCCATGCCATCTTTGTGAAATAATAGTAATATGTTCTTCTGAAGACCTCAAGTGCTACTGAAACATTTTATTTAGGCATCGTAATTGCACTAAAATCCCAGATGTCCTTGGATTTTTTTTCCCACAACGATTTGTGTAAAGTGATGCTACTTGTTAGGTCTTGTGAAAATATGATAATGCATTGAAATTGCTGAGGCTCATAACAACACCATTAAAATATCATTAAAATATGGTGCTTTTGTTTTCCCTTCATACCATGATAGGTTCGTCTGAGTGGTTGTCGATTCTTTCAAGTGGCAGATAACGTGTTTGGAAAAGAAAAGAGAAGGAAGACATCAATCTGGAGGCACTGTGGTGTGTGTGTGTGTGTGTGTGTGTGTGTGTGTGTGTGTGTGCTTTAGGGTATGGAAGTGGGTGATTGTTGGATATTGCCCTGTACCAAGCAATTCAGGGTAAATGTGTTGTGAACAAAGGAGTGCTGTGGATCATTGGTCAGAGGCAGCAGCAGTAATGGGGTCCTGGGTGCAGTGCTGTTTAACATGGGCTCAGCTCGGACCAGCACTCAGTAAATACAGGGCTCCTCCTCACACGTATGGAGAGCATACCAAGGGCACACAATCTAAACACCTCTGGGAAATGCTCCTCCCTGACCCTCTGCTCGCAAGACTTCATCAGGCTGTACATTTCACACCTCAGTGCCACAAACTCATTTATCCCGAGGAAAACTTGTTTCTTTGTTTCCTAGTACACACATACTTAAGTATTTCTGCCTATTTAGATTCCGCCTGACTTTGTGTGTTTTCTTTAAAGCTCTAATCTAATTTACGCGGGGATTGTGTAGTTAGACAGCATTATAAAATAATCATTAGATGTTATCAAAACATAGGCCCATTTTATCTAAATACAGGTTCAACAGGGAGAATATACACCGATCAGCCACAACATTAAAACCACTGACAGGTGACGTAAATAACATTGATCAACTCATCACGATGAGATGTTCTGCTGGGAAACCTTGGGTGCTGGCATTCATGTGAATGCCACTTGACACTCACCAGCCATCCAAACACTGTTGTGGACCAAGTAACCCCCCTCATCACAACAACACTACCTGATGGCAGTGGCCCCCAGCAGGACAATGTGCCCTGACACACCACAAACACTGCTCAGGAACAGCTCCAGGAACACAATAAAGGGCCCAAGGTGTCGACTGGGCCTCCAAATTCCCCCAATCCCAATCTGATGGAGCATCTGTAGGATGTGCTGGAGCAGGTCTGATCCATGGAGGCCCCACCCCCCCAACATACAGGACCCAGAGGATCCACTATAACACGCCCTGGTGCCAGACACCACAGGACACCCTCAGAGGTCTCAAGTCCATGTCAGGACAGGTCAGAGCTGCTGTTTTGGCTGCAAAAGGGGAACCTTCACATTATTTGGCAGGTGGTCATAATGTTAAGCCTGATCGGTGTATATTTGGTGCATAATGTCCACTGGAGTGGACACGTGTATTTTCAGGCAAAAGATGTCCAAATAAATATTTGATTGATTGATATTGATATTAATACTGATTGATTAATACAGTAGGAGGGAAATTAATCGCATCAAACAAATCACTCTTACATCTGAACGCTGAAAATTCTGATTACATTGACCTCCATTTCTGTTCATTTCAAATAAAATGACTTAATTCAAGATATTTATTGAACTACATAGGGCAATGGATGATGAATAAGGAACACTAAACATATATAGATGTGTACATATATACACCTAGAGTGGTCATTCTGGAGCTTTCTTCAGCTCTCAGAGAAATGTGAAAAAGCCCACACCTGTACATGTCAGTTGGCCAAAAATAATAAATGAAACTCAATTCATAAGTAAATTATACTGGTTAACATCAAATATACTCATGTGGTATTGACATTTTCTCATATCATTGTGTTAAAGGTTATCACCAAATCTCAGCAGTGTGGTGTCCTGTCCTGTAAATTAGCAGACTTGGAGCAGAGTTTCATAATATCAAAATGAATACATGTTCTGAAAACACAAGATACATATGAATTTACACATTCAAGTAGAACGTTCTGACCATTTCAGTCATAGTAGGGTGAATAGGAGGAGAACAAAGAGAGAGGAACTAACTCAGTGAGGAATGAGGTATATTTATGATCCCACAGAATCCGTGGTTGGTGGAACAAACACACTTTATACAGGTCTGTGTGCGTGTGTGTTTGAAAGAACATAAGCAAGATGGTAGCTAAGGTTCAAAGTGCCAAAACCTGGTCCCTTGGCAGTCTTTGCACCTAAGTGTGAATTCTGGGGAACTGAGTTCAGATCAGAGTCCATTTTGAAATCCACAATGAACGACTTCATCTGTGGGTCCCAACAGCACCGTAACAAGTCATTTCACGTTCACATTACATGTTTATTACTTGCCTTTTACGTAGGGAGGTGCATGGGATTGTGGAAGAGTTCCAGGCAACAAGGCTGTCAAACTGGTGACCCAAGTTCATGTCTCCATTTCAGCGTTTCAATAGACATGGTTGTGATGACAAGCCTGTTCTCACTGCCAGCACATTAAATACAGCAGCCTGGTCAATTGCACAATGGTTCTAAGTTTGACGCTGAAGGTACCACTCTAGTGTCACTTATTGAATTGCCCCTCTACTGCAGCAGTGTAAAAATAGAGAAAGCTGAGCCAGGTGGGGTTTTTGAGGGAGTCATTTACAGGACAGAATTTGCATCCTGTTTGTGACATAGCATAACTTATTTTTAATTTCTGTAACCTTAATAAGTGAACATACCTAAATGACATAACTGATGTGACATATGTTACGAAACATGAATTATGTCACTTTTTTTGCCTTAACCTAACCAAACCACGATTGTTTGACAACATTAAAATTCCATAGTCACATGTCATACAATAAAAACTATTGGTCAACCCACTTTATTTTGAAAGTCTAAAAGGGCGTTATATTATGTAATGTTACTAACGTGACAACTGAGGCTTTATTTTGAACGTCTAGCTGGAAGTTGTATACAATATTCACGTGCAAAACTGAAGCAAGAGGGGTAGGTAGAGCATTACAGTTAGGAGTGAGAATGTGTTGGATGGGAAGTCTGTAGCGTTGTGGCAAAACAACAGGTATTTTAAGCCAAAACCTCATGTTTTCCTCACCCTAACCAAGCAGAGCACCAGAGCAAAAACACAACACTGTGGCAAGAGAACATTTGAACAAATGACATCAAATGTTACACATTTAGATAACTTCTTCAGAATAACATGTAGTGGAACAAAAATTATTGCCGTGATTTTTCACTTGTTTTGGTAAAAACATTTAAAAAATACTTTAAGATTTAATAATTAATGCATGAATAGGATAAAGTTAAACTCAGGAAAATATGGACAGGGAGCCTAACCAGTCCAAGTATGCTGATAGCTATTTTTCTAGAGCTGCTACCTGAGACGACCCCAGATTAGGCATCATGGAAACAAAGGAGATAGTGGCACCCACTCTGAGCGTGCACCGTTATCTCCTTTGTTTGATGTCAGACGTCACAAGCCAAACACTCGCTGTCTGCAGGTTAAAACTGAAAATGGAGTTTGCTGTATATCTTCACACTGGAATTACATTTTAAAAGTTCCATCAGAACAAAATTACTAGGGTCAGATTGGTACAGAAACACAAAACTATTATAAAAGACTCAAAACTGAAAGGTTTATGGCAACTGATTAAATTAAATTAAATTAAAGAGGGGAATGGAAAAAGGATGAAAGGAAGAATCTATATTTACGTCTTTGTAAAACCAGATGATGTTGATTTTGAATCTGATGTGGTACTTTGCTCACCCCTTTACTTTAAATTACTTTCCAAAACATCGACTCGGTACTGATGATGAATAGACTAAAAGCAGTGAATCACCATCAACAGGCATATAAAGCACACAGATGCTTTATGATTCACAGTAAACCTTGATCTCCACAGCAGAAACAAAAATACAAACAACCGAAGGACCTTTTATTGGGTCGTGACTGTCCTCTGAAGGTGTGCTATCAATCTTGTGTGGACACTGAAACTGTTTCTTTAGTTGTGGATGTGAAACACAGAGCAGGTGTTGCTAATTAAAGTGTACTTTGATTAAAATAATGAAAATTATACAAATGTTGGGATGTAAAACAAAGCTTCTATCTGTATCTTCTAAAAAAGTTAACCAGATGTTCTCAGTCCCAACTTACAAATACAGCAGCTTGGTCAGTGGCCTTCAGATGATGACACTGTACCTACCCCTCTAGCGTCAATTTTGCACGTCCTATTCTGAGATATCATTTTCACACAGTTGGACTGTTATTAATGTTGTTAGTTTCTGTTCAGAAAAGATCATACTTTGGGTTGAAATAACTGCTTTCTGTCTAGTTTCGTGTAAGTTACGTTACTCATGTACAAGAGTTACGTTATTTATATGCATTAATTTACTCACGTAATATAACTTAAAAACAAGACACTGTTGATTCTTGGTCACAAACAGGATACCAAGCCCAGTCAGGATGACCCTTCCAGCCAAACTGGCCGATGGCTAATTTGGACTTTAATCGCTCTTTATATTATTGCACTAAAAGGGCGCTTCAAGGGGAGCTTCAATCAATGGTAGCGGGTCAAACTACTGATCGGGCTGCTGCATTAGAAGTGTTTGGATTGAGAACGGGGCATCAGAAAGAGTTATACACAGGAAGTTGTTCAAAGTCATCTTTACTGTGTCGTTTTCATTTTTTTTTTCTTCTTTCACTGGGTAATGCTATCTTTTTCAGGATTCCCTGATCACATTCACACAGTTATACACTATATTCACAACCAGAATCTGCTCAGTACAACCACAGTCTGATCTGCCAGACAATAAACAGCTGCACTTAAGCAGCTGGGGTTAAGGGCCTCGTTCAGGGGCACCTCAGAGGTGGTAATGAGGGTGGAACAAGCGCTGTCTTTCATTTATCCTGCCAGTTTGCCAATTTCCGCAGTTCCAGCAGCATTTCAGCACTCACAAAATGCATTTTCACGTTTTTATTATTATTTGTTTGACTTTTTCATGGCTTTGCTTTGAGACAGGAAACAAGATGAGAGAGGATGTGGACAACACTCAGTAAAGGGCCACAACATTCGAACCCTGGGCCGCTGCAGTGAGGACACAGCCTCATCTGGGCGACCCGAAGGGATGACAGTTTTTAGGCAAATTGTGTCTGTCAGCGAAAGGTTAATCTCCATGGTGAAATAACTAAAAATACTGCACAAGTTAAGAGGCCGTTCACATGTAATGAGTATACAATCTGTTCATATAGTAAAAAATGTATGTGCATTCAGCTACTTCCCGATCAAATAAGCAACCTAGACAACCTAAATACAGCTCAGATCTGATGTCATCACTGATTCCCATTCAGAGAGCACATGACAGACTATGACAGTGGGTAATAACTCCCACTTTCATTTTAATTTCATGTTATTGAGTCCTAAATGAGGTAAGGTCATGTGAAAAATGCAGTAGATCTAACAATCACTGTCTGCACATTCTGTCTTTTAGATCCCAGCTCTGGACAAAGGGCTAACAATGGCAATAATGGTTTCATTTTGTGCTACAGGAGCAAGGATTGAAAATTGTGCTCTGCCGTCTATTGATGCAATCACCTGAATGGCTCCATCGTTCAGGCGGCAGCCCCTGTGAGCCTCGATGTTTGCCTGGAGAGTTCACTGAATTGAGCCCATCAAACGGACGGCGGCAGGAAAGAGGAGAAACACCATCAAGAGTAAAGCAGGCTGCTGTCATTCACTGTTAGCTCCACAAGACAAAGCCAACACACAACTGCCTGCATGTCTGTACTGACATGAGCCTTTAACTCTGATTCTTTGGAGACAGGTGCGTTTAACCCATTTAAGGCCTATATGAAAAAGTCTAAAATACCATCTGTGGGATTGCTTATAGCCAGCTAACTTTTAATGCTAGAATAATATATCATGGCTCATTTTAGTCTGGTATTACCCCTTTCTGAAGTACTAAGCAGCACTGAACCAGTGTTCAAAGGCATGTCTTTCCCCAATGTTTGATACCATTCTATTCTCCTGTACTACCCCACAGTACATAGCAGCAGTTTTCCATTCAATTAGCTGCTAGCAAACACTCAAGAATGAGGACATGTAGCACTTAAAAATTCTGTGCTACTAATATTTTATCGCTTAAGGTTTTTAAATTTTTGATATGCAAGCTTTAACATTTGGTAATTGACATTACAAACTGATTTTGTTTGTTGTTTCTTTATCTGTGTGCATTGATTTTCATTTGTGCTGTACACAATCATGTTAATAAAAAAAAAGACTGTAGTCTTGTATGTAGTTCCAGTAACTGCAATATTTGTGAACAGTGTGTCTGAGTTTCATGCCCTTGGTTATTGTTCTCTTGCTCAGCCCAACTCTGTAATATATTGCTAAAGAAGTTATAAAAAGGTTATATAGTGGAGGCCTTAATGTTTGTTGGCACGAATGGGTTAATGCCATATTTTTAACTACAACAGATTTAAGGATAGGGAATGATTGTATTTATTGTCAAGAAAAGGTATGATGCTAGGCAGCTAAAAAATGTAAATGAGATTAAAGATAAACTGTGGTTACCATTTAAAAACATTAATTGCCTGTCTTTATAGCGCTCAAACTCTCACATGTATTAATTTTTTGACTGATGATTAATGTTTGGGAGAGGGAGTGTACTGCATCGAGTGCATCTGACTTCTGCTCTCACAACTTTCCTGTTGGAACGTTATGTTATTTATCTCTGTACTCTGTCTGCACTGGAAACCTAGAGACCAAATTAATAAGTCACACCAACTCTAAATAAGACATCAAAGTCTAGTTTCCAAAATGTCAGACTTCATTTCTTCAGAGATGATATAAAACGGTGTGCCAAAAGTGCACTGATTTGACATCAGTGATGTGACTGAAAGGTTGTGTTTGCATTGTCTGAACAGAAGTTATTTCAAATGATGATGATATCTGACTGATGTTGTGTTCTGTGATTTGAGGTTTGATATTGATATTATATTTGATAACTATCAAACACAAGAATGAGTGTTTGAAGTGAATTGAAAATGATCAAAGCCACTGCTCTAGAAATGACATGATGTAATGAAAAAAATCATAAATAGAACAAAAACAATAAAGCTTGGTTTGTTGTAAAGAAGTAAAGAAAAAATGCTGTAAATGAATAAGATCCCAGTAATTATTTCACAGTACTCTGAGTTATCAGAGTAACTACAACTACTAGGGAGTTATCCCGACTGATTCATGGAAATATTTTGTATCCTGACTGCTACACGGCTCCAGTTACACAGCCAATTAGCTGTATTGTCAAAATGACTGGTTCATATTTGTATATTTTTGGACTGTTTAAATTTGATAAATGTCAAAGAATTGACAAAAAAACCAACATCATTTTATAATTGATTTCCAAAACATCCTCTAATAATGGTGAGTGTGTCTGCAGCTCTGATTGAGTCTGATTGTGATTCTAAAATAGGACAGAATATGACACCCATAAACAAAGATTTGCACATTTATAGCATAACTAATTGAATGCAATCAAAACCATTTTAACGTCTGATCTGACTGCTCTGACTCATAAACACTTGGCAGACTCCCTGTTTTGAGTTTTCTCCCCCCAGCAGGAAGGTCAGAGGTCAGACTGGACACAGAGCAGCAGCCTCAGAGGCTGGGTGATGTACAGTACAGTGGGTGTCTGCTGACAGCTCATGGTCTCCACATGCTGGGGACACACTTCACAAATAAGCAGTTGGCACACTGGTTCTGTATATAACACCTCCCTCTGCAACTGGATTCTGGAGTTCCAAACCAACAGACCACAGTCTGTTAGGTTAGATAACCACACCTCCTCAACCCTCACCCTGAGCACTGGCGTTCCATAAGGATGCGTGCTGAGCCCCCTCCTCTACTCCCTCTTCACCTACGACTGCACAGGCGACACAACAGTGATTGGTCTCATCAGCAACAACGATGAGTCGGCCTACAGGGGGGAGGTCCAGCACCTAACAGTGTGGTGTGCCAACAACAACTTGGCTCTCAACACCAAGAAGACCAAAGAGCTCATTGTGGACTACAGAAAGTCAAATGATGGCACACACACCCCCATCCGCATGAACGGGACAGAGGTTGAGTGTGTCACCAGCTTCAAGTTTCCGGGTGTCTGGGTGTTCCAGGAGGCGCCACAGGTCTCTCCGTACCCGGACCAGTAGGTACAGAGGAAGCTTTTTCCCTGTGTCTGTCACCCTTTTGAACTCCACACCCCGGTGACCCCTAACTCTTCAAATACAGTAGCTTGGTGAGTGGCCTTAAGCTTAAGCTGCAGAGTTTATTAATGGTCATTTGCTGTCACTAGACAACTTCACTGCTAAACGTCTGCTCCGAGTGAAGCCATCGTCGCTCTCTCAGCTCGCTCTACCACTCACACATTACGCACTGCACTCTTTCTTAAAGAAGTAGTATAGTAATAGTTTATATTATTTAGAATGTATTTAATGAAGAAAATGTGTCTTTTCTGCTCTTTTCAGTCTTCAGACTGTAGTTAATTACTTGAATTGTTGAAGCAGTTTAACACAAGGCTATAACATACATTTGAACATCTGCCAAACATGTTGAATGGTGACTATGGAAACATTTGTACCCACAGCATACCTCCTTACTCCCACAAGAAAAAAGAGAACATTATTTATTTATCAGACCATTATTCATAGTCTGTTGTAGCCCAGAATGGTTTCTCCCTAGAGGATCTGTGTGGCAGGTATTTTCACGGTCAGAACTCTGCTTAAGAGACATACACAAACAAAAACAGCACTTTGTAATACACGTGTTTGCAGCCAAGGACATAGAACCTTCATATTAAGTCACTAGAGCTCGTAGAGCAGTGACAACAAAACCCACCATAAAAAGCAACACAGACTTCCTATGTAACTTCACTGAATCAACATCAACACTCAGGCAAATACAGTGCGTCACTCAAAAGTTGACAGGTTTAACCTTTTTATCAGACAGCGCAGCCTTTTTCTTCTGGAATCCTCTGTATTCGATCCTCTGCTGAGTCAATGCAGTGATCTTACATAAATAAAGGTGGTGCCACAGATTTTTACACAGCTCTAATGTTGGTCTGAAGATGGCCTTAGACCCCTAAAAGCCACCAGGTTTTCCCAAGATGTTGTTCTCTGAGGAAGTTAAGCCAACACACAAATTCCTCTATGTACTCCAATACTTCTGCTCCAACCCTGAAAACAGCCATTCAGGTTTGTTCACTGTCAGTCAGAGTTACTTAGGCCCTCATCAGACCTGATATTACCATCTGTCCTGGGGGATCCCATCACAAGTGGACAGCTCTAAGTCCGTCAGGTCCCACCTGGCAATAACACGTGTCTCAAGTGACCTGTGTTTGGATCACACGTCCTTGCTCTGTGTTCAAATAAACACCTACGTCTGCAAGGCGAACAGGCAGATTTTTTCTACACAAAGACAGAAAGAGCTTACAACCCTGGGGCCAAACGTATAAGCCATTCATGCACAAAAACAACGTACTTACACCATTTTCCACAGGTTTCCGAATGTATAAAAATCCAGTGAGACTTTGCGTTCACATCTTTAACACTAACACTAAGTAATCTGATGTTGTGAGTTGACAAAAAGGATAAGAAAAGTGTGAATTTGGGTGACATTTCATTTAGAGCTGTTTCTGTTTTGTGTTAGGATTACATCTATAGTTTAAAAAAAACCTTCCTGTATTACTGGGAAGTAAGAATACCTTCAGGTGTGACCTATTACCAGGTCCTTTAAACTGCTCTTCATAATGGCTGTAGCCATGCATAATGGCTGTGCCACATGGCAGCTCTGTAGTTGCTAGAGGACATTGTCAATGCACAGTTTAAGCAAGAGCAAGTTTTTTTTCCAAGGACCATACTGATGTTCTGGCCCATGATGATCATCAAGTACAGAGAGTGCGGGGATCCCACGCCTCCTCCAGGAGCCTGCACACGATCACATAGAGCTGTCCCCCCGGGAATGGATCACCCAGGATGCATGTTGGTACCATGACTGAAAAGGGCCTTATATATGAGGCATCCTGTCAAAAACAGCTTTCATTTATTACACACTGTATTGGATAACAATAATATAGAAACAACTTTCAATCTACATTCCAGCCACTGCAGAAAATGTATTGCTTAGCAGAAAGTGGACAGGGAAGAAAGAGAACCCAAAATCAAAGGTACTGCAATCATGACTGCCATTTGTGATGCTAATTTCCTTGACTGTCATTCCTGACAAGATTACTATGAACTAGTAAGGTAGGCAGCTCCATGCCTTGTTAAACAGGTAGCCTTTTACAATAAATACATAATCACACAGGGAGGTTAACAGGGAATACTTAGTCCCTGTTGAGCTCCTTATCCATCATGCAAAATGTGCTGATCATCCACTTCTTAGGTACAGGGTCTTCGTCTGCAGAGAGAATCTCTCAGTCCTCCATCCATCCATTCATCCCTCCCTCCTTCCTTGGGGAAATAAACTGACTATAAAAAATCAAGTTGAGATGGGGAAGTGGCTGGACCCGTCCAAACACTCATAAATAAATGACTGGCCCTGTAAAAGTCACCATTTTGACTCCAGCACTGCTGGCTGAGCAGAACATATTGTTTGTGGTCTTCACATCATAATGTCTGTCTGATATTATGTTTCTCAGTGCCAAGTACTGATGCGAGCTGCTTTTGCCCCTCTGATGTGCACTTCGCCCTGTTTGAAGTATCATGTGCTCCCTTCAGGATAACTCGATTGTGACTGCACAGAAATCTGTTCTAATGAATCACTGGGACCACATGAGCAGAGGTAAACGGCCATGAAATGGTGCCATTAAGCTTGAGGTAAAAGTGAGCTAAGGACATCATAAGAGGGGAACATTTGGCTGGAACACAAACGCCATGCCACGCTTTTAAAGATCTTATCTACCATCTGCACATTACATGGGTTAAACACACCATATGGTCGATTTGTAGATGAAGCAGTGGAGGTTTGATAAGGAGGATGTGTTCATTACATCACCTATACAAACCATAATGCCTATGTCAAGTATACTGTTTACACACCACTGCTCGTTATCATATTCATGATGAGAGCGCAGCTCTCTTTTTTAGCTATAGCTGTGTGGGTTAAGGGATGGCACTGGATGGATTATCATGAAATGTTGTCCATATGGGGCCAACGATTGGTCAAGATTTAAACACACAATATGTAGTGCTCTGCTGCTGGGGTCTCACTTTCAAAAATAAAGATGTTTACTAAGTGTTGTGTATATAAACAGACCGATTCTAACTAGAAACACGTCAAATACAGCAGTCTGGTTTGCGGCCTTACGTTTCTATTTCAAAGGGGAACTTTGTAGTTTTGGACAATTATTTACATATGGACATGTACATATCAATGAGTTAATAATACAAACTGAGAGACATTTATCTTTTCCTGTGTATAAACAAGCTGTTTTCAGAGGAAAATAAGGTCCCCAGAACGCTGTTTGAGGCTAGAAAAGTGGCAGTTCCGCCACATATAAACAAAGTAAAACAGTGTGAAATTGTGTTGTCTTTTAGGTCAGTTTGTTTATTCAGTTTATTCCATCATGAAAACAAAGAGAGTTTGATTATTTAGTTTGTTTAGGCAGAAAAAAAAAAAAATCATCCAATGAAGAGCCAATGAAGACTTTTTTCCTCAAAACAACATAGTGCACCTTTAACACTGTGGTAACCCCTCTAACGTCATTTCTTGAAGAGCCCCGCTGGTGTAGTGGATAAAAAACGAGGAAAAGTCCAGGCCAGTTGGAGGTTGGATGGGCACTGGACTTTGTCCTAGGAGAGTGGATGTGAGTAATACGTTATACATTCATACACAATTTGATTTTGTTCACCTGTGGATTAGAATTTTCACCTGCTCCCCTTTTACCCTGACCCTTGATACTATCAAAGATGTACTACACAAAAATTTGATGTCAAACAGCCAAAGATGAACTAAAATTATTAACAGAATTTGAAGAAATAACAGTTTTATGTGTGTCGAAGATGTCTATTCTATTTATTGTGTTACAGGGATATCTATTATGTTAGCATGCTAACCAGCTAGCCTAGCCCTCTAGCTAGTTGTAACTCAAGCGTAAACAGCATCAACACTTCCCTGGTGCTTGGAGCTCCCAATCCAGACAGAGTCAGCAAGAAGGACAACTAGCTGCACAGTTAACTGAGCTATCAAGCCCACAGCAGCAACAGCAACAGTTAGCAGCAGCTAGCAGTTACTCAGGTGATATACTGCCCCCTACTTGTTTGGAGTATGAATTTGACATGTGGCCAATTCTTACATACTGCACAAGTGTTATTTCAAATTTAACAAACCTTTGCTTGTTTCAGCTTCTAAAATGTAAGTAAAACCCATAAAATGTTCAAATGTAATGTGCTATTTGGAAGTTGAATATATTGTAGGTCTTGACTATTTATGACACAAAACAAGCAAAACTAAGACCTTTTGCTCTCGGAACCTGATGGGCATATTTCACTATTTTAAAAATTGTGTTGACAAAACGATTTATTGAGAATCATTGAAAGATTATTAAACAATAAAAGTGCTTGTTACAACTGCGAGTCAGTGAAATGCAAAGATATAATATGAGCTATATTATGTGATGTCCCATTATTTTCTTTAACTCGTCCCTGATAGAAGATGATGTCCTTCACTGCACTGCCTGCCCCATGTCCTTAAACTGCCTCAGAGTAAAATGTTAATCGTAATTTTACTGCCTTCACATTAAAACCGAGCTGGAGAATACACAGATGAGGAGACGCCTTTCCTGGTGCACGGACAAAGGGCACAATGCCTGCTGTCATTCTCCCAGCACAACCATAAAGTCTTTCATTATGGAAATGAACTTATTATGGGATTCTGCTCGTGTTGTGTTGAGAGAAGGGCAGAAAATAGAGTTATTATGACTTGCTGCTTGTCACACACTGGTGACCTGAGTTAAGGCAAAGGATTATTGCAAATTTGGATGTTGTTGAGGAGCATTCCCCGCCCCCACCTCCGCCTTCCTTCGCTCCTGCATTTAGTGAACTGAGCTGCAGCTCCCCACAGCTCCTCCACATGGCTCCAGGTGATATTATGCTGCAGTCAGGGCAGATGTCACAGATAAGAATTGTGTCTGATAGAGATGATACTGCCTATGATTGCCACCTTACCATGAACCCATTAGTGCTCTGGCATGCCTGATGTTATTTGGCTGTAGCTGGTTGTTTACAGCAGTTAGCGCTGATTGCCAGAACAGGTGCAGCAATGGTTCCTGCTGGCTCCTGGCCATCCGAATCTGAAAATATGCTGAGAAGTGTGTAAGTTTTTGTGAGCAGATGCCCCTCATTTCTACGGACAGTCGCTGGATCTCTGTTCTGTAAAATAGCCACAAATGTACTTTTGTTCCTGCTGTTTTCTTATTATTAAAATAGAATTTTCATGTTTATTCACATTAAAAATGATTGTAAACCAAATGGCAGATGTCACTATAAACAAACCAAATTTGAGATAATTTATAACAGCCATGCATGAGTCAAAGCCCTGTCTCTGTGAGTCACTCAATTCTCATGAAGGAAGGGAGGACAGCAGCCATGGTTTACCAAAGCATCTTGTTTCATTATTGCATCAATACAGTAACCTTTTGTATGAAGGTGTTTTCTAATAAGTGTAAGGTTATAGGTAAAACAGCCCTTAGAATTCCTAAAATACTTGATAACATTAATACGACCACATAAGTATAAACAATAGTATTATAAAGTTTATTGTCAGATTATAAGACATTTAAAAGCACTTGTTTTCATTTTTCCGATTACTTAAGAACAATTGATTACGCTACATATTTATTAAGTTTATCCAATTTGTCATCGTGAGTCTTTTACTGTGCTTTCTGTTGCTTTATTAGAATTAATACTTTATTATGCATCTATTAGCGGTTAACCATGCCTTTTGTAGCTATCTAAAGTAGGAACAATGCCCTCTTTAAGTTAATACATTCTTTATTATGGACTTATTAACTTTAAAGTATCTTATAAGGGCCTTCGTAACTATTAACTGCTATAAGAACTTGTACCATCTACACTATTATATCTAGAAATGGCTCAAACAATAAGTGACTAAGACAAACTTTGGTTGCATCCAAATGTCCAGACTTCACCACACTTGCAGACATGTGGACAATGTGGCCGCATTCGCTAGAACCTTGCAAGTCTTGAGTGCTGTCCAAATTCACATTTCATCCAGTCCACAAGGAAATCAACTGGACTTTCTGCAGACTTCCAGGGAGTCACTGAGTTAATTACCCACAAGTCACTGCAATATGGACGTGACATTACAGAATTTAAATTTGAACAATAATTCCTTTATTCTAATGCTACTTGAATCGTGTAGGCTAGAAATAATATTCATCCACATCATGATATATATATATATATATATATATGTATATATATATATATATATATATATATATATATATATATATATATATATATATATACTTTGAAGTGTATACTGTAGAGGTAATCGGAATGCTTTTTATTCTTGTAGTCTTCAGGCCTACCTATCAGTGGTTTATATTTGCCTTGCAATCTCAAGCTCTTGCAGAGCTGACACTTTTGACAGTGAACACGTAACAGTTAGTACGACTGAAAGCCGCAAGGGCTCAGTCCGCAACTTCAGAGGGTAGAAATTTGGATTCAACGTTTGAACCCATCTGCACTTCAGAGCTGTGATTCACCTGCAAAAATATTACTGAAATACATTTTTCTTTTTTCTTTTTAAACTCAGTTTGCCTGTGAGTGTGACCTTTCTGTGGCTGCAGTATATCTTCTCATTCACAGAGCTATATGCTATATCAATTTACACAGAGTGAGATGTGGGCCATTATCAATCCAAGGGGCGTCACCACGCTCACACTTAAACCAATTTAAAGGTTACATCCGCATTTTCTTTCAAGTCTGTCTTAAAGATGGCAAAAATTATGGTGTGTCATTAAAACCTGCTTTATTGTTTTGGATTAAATATCTTTTTTAATGTTTCAGGAGCAAAAGTACAAGGTGCTAAAATGCAACATAAAATCTGGGGCGGCTCCTGCACTTCTCTCTCTGTCCTCCTGTGATTAGATATTGTGCTCTGTATTGGAGGGTCCTCAATAGATAATGGTTCTCAAAGATATTGGGAGTCACTGGTATTCAACCTGTTCAGCCTTTTAGGTATGACGATGTGTTGGAATTTCCATTGAGTAACTTTAATGTATGTTAATATTATCCACTACTAATATATTTTGTGGTGTGTTGTCAACAGAAGTATCATGGGTAAATATCATAACACATCAGCTTTCTTCTTTGATTGTATTGATTCATTTGATGATTTAATTCCCCTTCCTTAAAATATGATTAAATAAATGTCTGTCTGTCTTTTACTCACAGTTAACTTACAGTATAATTTGTACTGTAGCTGAATGTGAGATTTATGGTTAATTGTGGCTGTTCAGCAGCTAACTCTGAGGTACGGATGACTGCTCTGAAAATCCTCCACTTACACTTACTTTCTGTTTTAACAAATGCTTGAACCATTGACCAAAAAGGGGCTGCTCACGAGTATATACATATATGTATATCGTTCATATACAAATATGTGTGTGTGTGCTCGCGCGCATGTGTGTTCACAGAGCATGTCTGCAATGAAGTACGTTACATCTGACCAAGATAATTCTCCACTGTAATGAATATATTCATGATGCACTACAGTGTCATAAGATTAACCAAAGTCATGGATCCATCATTTCCTCCTCTTCCTGCATCAGGGACACACCTCCAGCTTGGCCTCTTCAGCTTGCATAAAAACAGCAACAGAGTGATTATTTATGGGGCTGAATATTAAGTGTGAGGCCCCACTTTTCCTGTGAGCCAGTGGCTCAGCATTTTACTGTCAGATTTACACTATGTAAGTACATAAAGAGGACTGTGTGAGAGGCAAGAACTGCATTTCAACCTTGCAGAGGGGGTAGCAGACACAAACTACAGTATGGAACTAATGAGGGTGAGCTCAGGCTGTTCATAGATGTCACCTTATTGTGTAAGAGCCCATCATTCACAGACGAAGTGAAAGACAGAAGACGTTTCTGATAAATTTAGCCTGTTAAAACTACTTAGTTAAAGGGCCGATTAAATGTCATGGTTAGTCGTACTAGCTTCAAAGGTGTGAAGTTTGAAGGACAAACTAATTAGGGGACCAGATAAGAGACACAAACTTTTTTTGATCATGAAGCCTAAATTACAATTCAGTGATTTATCAGTCAAGTATATGAACTTCACTGAAGACTAAAATCTCTTTTAACAGTGACAAACAGGCAGATTACAGTTACATTTGCTGGTTTCCTCAATAAACATCTGCATCCTCACTGCATTGCATTATTTTAAACAATGAGGCTTATATTAAAATGTGTCTTTGGAGATCCGATCATAAGGGGACAGCTCATCAGTTCACACCTGCCATTATGCATTTTGATTTGCATCCCAGCTGACTACCTGTGATCAATCTCACTTCCTCACTATATTTAAATATATGCGAATGAACCTGTACATTACTGGGACAAATGAACACGATGACTTTATACAAGGACAGAAAGAACTTCAAATATAACAAATACCAGATTCACAAGAAGGCCCAGAATATTGTGAATTTTGGTGTTTTTCCAGCAGTCCTTTTGGCAGCACCGAGTCAAACCGAGCCACACCAATTTTCCTTTCCAACAACAGTTTTACAGTGCGTTGTGAGTTGAGACAAGCGCAAGCGACGGACCTGCTGCAGAGTAGGGCCAAGCCATGCCTGCCCTGCCTGGAAGCGGGCTGCGGTGACCTCTTGCGACTGCAGCCCTCAATTAAGTGTGTGATGCAAATCGTTACTCAACTCATGTCTGTGCAGGAAACCTGAGAGAAAAATGTCAAATGTCAGTGTGTTCAGCTCTCAGTCCTTTTGGAGCTCCTAACTGAATCTCTTTAGTTTCTCTCATTCCGTTTGTTCTTTCAACCATCTGCTGTGAGTTCCTACTCATTCTCATACTCCCTGAGGTCAAGGAGAGACACCTCATCGCACCCACATGATCCTACCAGGTCCTTCCCCTGGACCACCTACCCAGATCTGCATTTGAATTCCACACTGTCTCTGTCACCCTTCCTTTCAAGCTCAACATTGTGGTGATCTATCACCCTCCCAGTCCTCTCCATGACTTCTTTGATGAGATGGACGCCCTCCTAAGCTGCTACCCTGACGATGGCACACCACTCATTGCCCTGGGTGACTTCAACATCTGCCCAGAGAAGCTGCGCTCATCTGAATACACTAACTTCTTCTCCACATTTGACCATACACTCCCCCTTCTCTCCCCCTCTCCACCCACCTACCGGGCCGGGAACCAACTTGACCTTGTCTTCACAAGGTCCTGTAGAACCTCGGCACTCTACGTTACCCCGCACCACCGTGTCCGAACACCACGCTGTCACTTTCTCTCTCCCCTTGAAGTCCATCACCTCCCTCGCCCCTAAAACTTACACAGTCACCACCCGCCACGATCTGAAATCCCTCTCTCCCTCTGCTCTCTCCTCAACTGTTCTTTCCTCACTACAATCCACAAATCAATTCACTCTAATGTCTACTGAGGTAGCCTGCTCCACTCTGTTATCCTCTCTGTCCTCCTCTTTAGACAATCTCTGCCCCCCCCCCCCCCCGGTTGTCTGAATCTCTGCGAACCAATACATCGGTGCTATGAGCAGCAGAGAGAAAATGGAGAAAATCACGTCATCCTGATGAACTTTCTCACCACCACCACCTCCTCTCTGACTTCACCTCAACTGTATCAGCAGCCAAATCTGCCTTCTACCTGTCAAAGATCAACTCCTCTGCCTCCAACCCCAGGAAACTATTCTCCTTGTTCTCTTCTCTCATCACCCCTCCTACCCCTCCCTCCTCCCTCACTGTTGATACTTTACCAAGAAAGTAAAAGACATCAGCTCCTCATTTACTCCTATGCCCATCCAGAATGCACCTCTCCCAACCCTTACCTCCAATAGCCTTACCTGCTTCAGCCCTCTCTCCTCTGAAGATGTTGTCACACTAGTGATATTTAACCATGTCAGCACCTGCTCCCTTGATCCAATTCCCTCCCCCCTTCTCCAAAACATCTCTCACGACATCCTGCCATTCCTCACGGGAAAGACTGCCCTCGCATGGATCAGTCACTGTCGAGGATGTCAAGGTAACACCTTCATTGATGGCAAGGGACCTGGGCGTAATTCTTGACAACGGACTGTCCTGTGCCCCTAACATCACTGCTGTGGCAGACTTGCCCTCTACAACATCCGCAAGACCGGTCTTTCCTCCCAAAGGCTGCAACCCAACTCCTGGTCCAAGCACTGGTCATCTCCCGCCTGGGAGAGTAAAGTAATAGTAAAACTGGTATTCTGCATTTAACCCATCCAAAAGGAGTAGTGGGAAGCGTGTACGCACCTGGGCACCAACTTCAGATCTTAGCCAGTGCCTTTGGTTAAGGACACTGACCGGAGAATCAACCTAAGGTCCATGTCTAAGGAAATTACTGAAACAAACACATCTGTGAAGTGATCTAACATTGGTTGTTAAATGATTTATGTTCAGAAGTTTCTGATCTGTATCCTTTATGCAAAGGTAGGAAAATAATATTTCTTTCTTATTCTACTGTGTTTTATTTTACTGTCTTTTTTATTTTATGTTAATGTGATACTTTAGTTTTATTTAACAGCTTCTGTGTGTAGGTTGTTGTATCCACTTTTTAACTGGCATTCTGGTTTCTTAAAACAATAATGCTGAACCTTAAACTTGAACAAACTGCTTTTGCTTCTGAGAGCCAATAGTCATTAGTGTGGGGCATACTGTCAGTCGCCCGAGTTGCAATGAGTCCTGCACCTTTGATACTAGTCAGCCCTTGTCGGTGGCTTTTCGGCTGACAAAGCACATTGACTTTGGTGGCAAAGCTTACTGGTGAGGGATAACACTCTGATTGGCTGTTCAGCTGTGCAAATCAGTGCATGAAAGGACAAACAGAGAAAGACGGGGAAAGCCCCTTGAGCCTGTCACTGTAGTATCCATGATTTCACCCATTCAGTGCAGTTTCTTCTTATTTTTCGATTCCATCTCTTCACTAGCTGTTAAGGTCCCAGGGTTTTTATGATCTTGTTTTATTGGTTACTGGTTTTATTTTGAAATTTTACGCTCATGTCTCTTGTCTTGCTTGTCATTTCCTCCTGTGTGTTTTTCCCTCCCGGTGTTTTTCCGTTCCTTCACTCACCTGCCCATTTCCCTCCTCTTTCCACCTGTTCCTCATCCCCTCATTAGTTTTGTTGGTATTTAGTATTCCCTCTTGTTTTTGTCAGTTCGTTCTGTCTGTTTTCATGTTACTCTGTCTTGGTCCGTCATCCTCTGTCTTCGTCTGTCTTCTTCGGTCTGTGTTGTTCGTGTTACTCCGCCTTCATTCCTTGCTCTGCCATCCTGCCTGTATCCGCCTGTTTGCCACTCTGTCCTCCCCCGTCTGGTCTCCGAGTTTTCTCCCCGCTGGTATGTTCTGGTTTTTGTTCCTCAATGATTTGCACTTTGCTTTTGTTTTGCACTTTGTTTAACTCTTAGTTGCTACTTTTCTCTTTTGTCCCTTGTGACTAATTTTTTGGTTTCCTTGGTCTCTTGTTTTTTGTGGTACAGCTTGGTTAAAAGAAGCTTGCTTTTTGTTCCCCTATTTCCTGCCTTCTGTGTATATCTGCGTTTGGGTCCTCACCTCCTTTTGCCATAACGTAACACCAGTGCCATTTGCAACATTTTTAACAGACATATTCTTCATTAGAAATGACAAGAGTGGTGTGAAAATGACAGGCAAACATTGCTTTAGCATAACGGTTTGTACCTCCAATGTCCTGAGTCTTCTAGTTTCCCCTTTCAAATGAGGAATACAGACTACCACCACCCAGTGGTATGGAAAGTTATTTCCTCTCATGCAAGCACAGAACATTCAATCTTGTTGAGAGTTGGCTGTAGTCTTTGCAGCGTGAAGCTTTTTGGTCAGTTTCGTGTATGGGTTGAGTCTAACAGCGATTCCCAAGAACTAAGAAGTTATTATATGTGCAATAACCACTGTCCTTTTATTAGGAATATGTAGTGCTTGAACAGAATACCCTCATGGCAAGATCATTTTAGCAGCTGTTCTGGTGCTTTTGATCATATCCCAAATTATCTTCCTCAACAGATAAAGTTGCCAAGTTCACTATCATGGAACTGTAGTTGTTTTGTTTTTGTTGTTTTAGTAGTTTTTTTTCCTGAGCACTTCAAGGACCTATTTTCCCAGCGAACACAGTAAATACTGTCATGTTAAAAGTCCAGTGTGTAGGATTTAGAGGCATCTAGTGTTGTGGCTGGAAGTGTGCTGCTTGCCTGGCCACATTACTGTCGCGCTCAAATTACGTTAAAGCACACCCTCTTGGGTAATATTGCTTAAATGAAAACATAATTATGAATATTGTATTCCATTCAGCATGGATAGAGCCCCCTAAATCCAACAAACAGGACCAAACAAATACCTGATGCTGTTGGTTTTCTGTCGAAAAACAGTCTTGATTCACCTGCCAACTGAATCACTCCTCCCTCATCAGCCTATGATTTATTCAGTGTCATGTTGGTAAATCACTCTGTTCAAACATCTTTCATAAATAAGCTGCTATTTGTTAAGCCATTAAAGTGACACACAGTCTTAATATGTATTGATGTATGAAGCACCTTTGACAGCACTACTGTGTGTACTTGCAACGGTATGTACATAACTCCTGTGTGAATCTCAGATCTAATGCATATTCATGAATTAATATAATAATCTGATTATTCATGACAGGGAGTGGGGAGGGAGGTTGTATCTTTGTGTAAGCACATTATTTTACCTCTCACAGAGAAACATGTCCCCAGTTAACACATCATGCCACTCCAAGGTCACATGCAAGTGCAACGCTCACCATTAATTACAAGGCCTTTGCATTAACATAGACTAAAGAGAGTGTAACTTTGAGCAGCCCAGTGTTTACAGAAACAGCTCCACACTCTGCTCCCTGTGTAGGTCACATTTTACAGATGCTATTAATCTTCTTTTTAATTATGGATATAATGCCATTGTATAAAGCCGGATTAGATGCACAGATTGATCATCTTATTTTTCCTATATCTGCTGACAGTGTGTGGGCTTGTATAATTATGCGGAAGCAGAGGAGGAAGTGGAGGTGAATGTGTAAGCAGCCACACATCCTCAAGCTGCTGCATACTAGGCTGGTGTCTTCATCCAAGCTTCTGAACAAGGCTGCATGAGATCTGAGCTGAGCAGAATGACTCTACTATAGACACGTCTCACCCACTTTAGTAAATTGGTCTTTTTTACAAGCAACATATATTTTCTGAGAGAATATGTTATTAGATTGTGTAGGTGACTCACAGCAACACTTCCAACATGAACTCAAAGCCAAAGTAGTTTCATCAAACGGAGATTGCACTCAGGTGCACTTAACCTGGTTAAAATTAACCAGTGGTTAAAACCAGTCTTACATTGGCAGGCTCAACATACATCAGCATGGAGATATTAATATTGACTGCACTGTGCAGAGACAGACAACAATATACAAGACTAGGCTAAAGCCGTACTAGTGAAGTCCTGCTTTCAAGTTAAATACAAAATACAGAGGTATTATCATCAAAATGTACAAAAAATAGTCCCGGTTAGTAGAATATCACAATATATTATGCAATTATTATTGTTATTTCTGAGATACACACACATACATACATACACACACATATATATATATATATATATATATATATATATATATATATATATATATATATATATATATATATATGTGTGTGTGTGTGTGTGTGTGTGTGTGTGTGTGTGTGTGTGTGTGTGTGTGTGTGTCAGCAGCAGTCCCTGATGGATAGCTATGTACATTTCTATTTGTAGACACAATCAGACGATTATCTTTTAATGTGTGTTAATGCTGCCTATATTGGATTTGTAAAAGATCCTTCTCTTTATGGAGTGAATCTGTACCACCATTTTTTAATCGTCATTATGCAACACAGCACTGGATAATTACATTTGTGTTTTAATTTCCTGAGTTACATACACAAACGTATACAAAGAAATTTGTCATTTGTAAATAATAGTCACAAAACTAAACTATCCATGTTTTGCCAGAACTAAACAGTGCCATAAACCTTTTTGAAAGTTCACCTCGGGATGGTCAACCCTTTGTACCCACTAGGGCTATCACTTTTTCCAAAAGTTAAGATAGAACAAATTCAAACAAACACGGAAACTTTTAAAGAGAAATTGGAATGCAACCCACTTGAGGACTAATGACAGGAAAACTCATTAATTTAATCTGAATAACTGAACAACAAATATCTTCACTGTATTTTAGTTTAATTGAATATAATAGCTGAGATTATGAAGAATACAATGGTGGGGACAGATAAAGTAAACAGCTTTGTCTAACATGATAAAGATATTTAGATCCTGATTTTACATAACAAGTGCAGATAAGAGATCATTATCTCAACATGAGCGCTTTTATCCATGGTTCTGCCAGCATCTCCGGCTTCCTCTAAACTCTTGACTCAAAGGTCTTTCCTCTCAAAAAAGCAACAAAGAGTGGAAGTTATGAAAATTAGCGACCTCCGGCTCTCGCCCCAGAAATGAGCGCATACATTAATTGTTTTAAATGTGCTGATAATGATCCTTAAACTGCAATGCAGCAGAATGGAACCGTGTGACCAGGGAAGAGACAGTAAAGATTCTGCACAAACTATTCCAAGGTCAAGTCTTACATTAAATATGCAGATGGCTCATGTCTTTGATGTGCTTTTTGACAAATATTTGAGCCCAACATTGAACTTAAGGACAAAGAGGACAACCTTTGAACTTTTCGCGAAACAAAGAAAGACCTTGAGTGAGTTCCATCAATTAGAAAGTCCCTCAGGGCTGTTTGCTCAGCCCGCTCTTGTTCTTACTGTACCCCAATAACTGCACTCCCAGACATTGTGAGAACTCTTTGTGAAGTGTAAGGATTTACATACCATTTAGGACATGCCTTTTGTCCAAAGCAACTTACACTAATTCATACATACATACACTGATGGCAGTGGCTGCCATGCAAGGTGCCGACCAGCACATCAGGAGCAGTTTGGGGCTCAGTATCTTGCCCAAGGACACTTTGACATGCAGACCAGGGGAATCGAACCTGCAACCTTCTGGTAATAAGACGCTGGCTCTACCCCTTGAGCCACAGCCAACACCACCATAATCGAATGCATTACATACGACAATGAGAGTTCATATTAGGAGGCAATCACACATCACCACCTTGGTTAAATAAAAAAAAAAGTACGGAAAAACTTTTACTTCCAGAAATTGAAGAAAGAAAGATCTCAGTCCACCTCCGGCTGAACTCTGATGTGGTTTGTTTGTGTTCCAAAAGGATCAGATTTTATATGATGCAGATACGCGATTTGAGTCAAATTTTAAAAGCTAAACTACTGAGTCCATCGGCTAATGGTGAACTGTAAAGGAAGCTGTCTGTATATTAAGCCATCTAAGATGTTATTCTTATTATATTAAGATGTATGCATTTATGCAAATTAATTGGTAACCAAGTCCCCTGGTCAGCCAGACAGTCAAAAGCAGTTAAACGTGCTGTGTTAGTAATCAACTGTGCATACTTTGGCAATTCATCAAGTCCATTAAGAAGTGTATGATATAGTGATCCCAGGTGATACGCTCCAGAAAATGTCTCTAAGAATCTCTTTTTCATCCAGTCTCTACTTGTTTCTCTCCTCAGCCAATGTGAGTCCATGTTTATAGCTCTTGGTTTGTTGGTAGGGCCAGTGTGAACACAAAATGGACCAGAATTAAGAAGATGCTAATGCACACTAATCTTTGATTTAGAAATAAATAACCCATGTTTCTGTACATACCAATAAACAATATTGTTAACATTTCAAGAAAAAGGTTTGTTTGAGGGACGTTAGAAATAACGAGACAGTTCCTTAAAAGGCAAATTCCAAAGCCTATGTATTTTCATCCAAAAAGTAAAATTATGTCTATGTTTGTGTCTTTATGGAATACCCATATTCGTAGGCATCTCAATATGCCTTAACTGAGCTTAAAGGGAAGTAATAAACATGCATTTTCATCCTTCAGCTGAGGAAATCTACTGCACTCGGTAATCGACTCGTCGGGGCTTCCAAACACAGGCAGGCTGCTGGAGGAGCACGGAGAGTTGAGCTGTGTTTTTAATACAAATCCAGCTAAGCTAGCAGATGTTTGATGCTTCGTACTGTGTGCTGGGACTGTACATGCACTGTTGCTGAAGTTTGGTGCTGTTCTGACCATTATTTGTGGCTTTTTGATGGTGGTTTCTAAATGGAGGCATAAGCGGCAGTGTATTGTATTCGTGCGGTCTTTTCTGAGGTTGCTAAAACTAGCTAAGCTAGCGGTCAGCAAACTTGACCTCTCGAGGGGGAGTCTTACTCGGTGTCAAGATGTGTTAGACCATGGATTAAATTACACCGGAATATCCCTTTAACACCCGCAAAAACCTGCAACCTGTTATTTTTTGCTGGTACAGTAACAGTGATTCAGGAAGAAAGATTACTCAGTTGTGCTCTTGAGTTATTCATAGGACATGTTACTTCATGGTGTCTCTGCTGGTTATAGAGCGTAAATAGTAAATGAACAGCATTTATGTCAGTGGAGGCTGGTCCACAGACACAGAGGAGGTTGCTCCTTCTGTACTTTTGAGACAAGAGGGTCCAATAACATTTGGAAGGTCTAGAAGAGCTTTCATAGAAATTAAATTAAGCTTAGCATTAGTTCATGCAGGACACAGAAGTCAACTGCCCCAGCTATAATCAGCTGACAGCCTGCCGATCGGATCATCATTACTGAACAGTCTCACACCAATCACAGCTATTCTCACCACAAGTCAGTCCATTTAAATATGGCTCCGTCCTCACTTATAACCGCTCCTACTCAAAAGCTGCCACGCTGCTGCTGGAAAGCTTGCCACCACAACCCCATGGTAGACTGCTGCACAAGTCATGGAGGAAGGCTTTACATTTCTCTTTTAAAGCCGTAGACATTCAAACTAACTATAGAGGAAGCTGGCGCCTTGTTAGAACTATAGTGTAATGATCATTTAATTTTCCTGGGCTACTTATTTTATAGTTGTGTTGAAGTCATTCAGGAAAACATATCCAATAATTGAAACAGGTCGATGATACACACTGCACTGCAGCAGAAGCGTTTGACTGAGCACTGTACAGGTTCTTTCCGTAGTGTAGCAGTGAAGTGGCCAAAAGGTTTTTTCCAAATTCTTGGATGATAATTGTGGTGTGAAAGACTGGATAACGGTGCCTTCAAGGTGCAGAAGGATGCACCGAGGAGTAGACACACATGCAGCCAGATTTTTTTTTTTTAAAGAATACATTTTTGGGAAAAAAAAAACTATTTTTTTTTTTTAATGTTGTGATGTAGTGAGTAGGCGCGTCGTTAGACCTAGGCATTCGAGGCTATAGCCCCGGATGTTTTGGGAATAGCCCCGGATCTCTGTGCCTTAAAAAAATAAAAAAATAAAAAAATTTGGTGTAATGATGAAAATAGCCCCAGGGGTTTTTATGTGGTTGCTTATCGAACAGCCAGCAGCCACAAATGCAACATTGCTCAGGTACAACATGTGTCGTTGTTGGTTGCCACAACAATTCAAGAAAATGTAAGGTTTTTTCAGAAACTTCTTGTGTAGAACATCAACAACTTCGACAAACATGTCCGTCCCCTGCGCTCTACACCCAGCTGCACGCCATGCCGAGCCAGTGTGGCTCGTTTCTTTGAGACTTAAATATCCACCAAAGAGAGTGTATGTTTGTTCCTTTCACTTTGTCGATAAAAAGCCCACAGAACTGCACCCTGATCCGGAGCTCTATCTGGGCTACTACCGACCTCCAGGCTCCAAAGAAGAGGCGAAAGCTAGTCCGTGCGACTCAGACGGCTACTTCCAGCAGCAGCAGCAGTGTTAACATTAACCAAGAGGTTGAAGATGGACCTCGTGAGTTTAACTGTAATTGCAGTTATTTCCTGTTTTACGCATCGTTTTTTCCAGCTGGTAGCATATGTGCTGATTAGCATTAATGTTAGCTATTTGGCTACAGTTTTAATATTTATATCATGTTATTTTGCCTCATATTTGTTAATTATTGTTTTTACATTTGTTACTGTTGCATTGATTAGTAGCCTACGAGCAAGCTGAATATTATATCTTAAATTGCAAATCTGTTGTTATGTTATATTGCATATAATATCGTATACTGTCATTGTAAAAAGGGTATCCTACGTAGTCTAAGGCAGAATGTAATCATGGATGTAGGTAGTCTAATAATCAATACATGTCTCAAATTGAATAACCATTTATACAAGGGGCACAGAACTGTCCTCACGACTTTTTAAAACATCCGTACTATGTATCCACGTCCGATTTTTGTCCATTTTGTTGCTTTTTTAGTGTTAAAGCCGTTTTTTAGAGCAAGCATGACAGCTACACTATCATAAACACAGAGTTCAACCAGTTCAACCGGAAGAGCATAACTGACTACCGCTATGAACCTTGGGTAAACTTACGAAATCCCCGGACCCCAGTCAAAGAAAGACTCTATCTGTGGGGCTAAAGCCCCGGATGTTTTTGCAGTCCTAGCGACACCCCTGGTAGTGAGTCAAACTTTTTCTGGCTCTTATACCATAATAGTTTGTTCCGTTGTTGTTAAATCATTACTTCCGGCCATATTACTTTCACTTTCATGCAGTACTGTTGAAAATGAAAAGCCGAAGCACAATATTGATGACCTCATGATATGGTAGCCTAATAATCATTAAATATGCTCTGTGTGGGAATCACACTCTCTCACACACGTAAAATACTGCATGCCTATGACACAGTTTAGAACAGCTGATTTCACGCTGAAGTGATGCTTCAGCTTCCATCATCACTGCTCCGCCCGGTGGATAGATAAACCATTGCAACTAATTTCCACACATGGCGCTTGGGGGCATTACGACGCCCCGCATTCACAAGAATGCCACATGCCATGATGGGTCATTCCAGTCACAGACTTTTCCAGTTCCGAGCAGAGCCCATCACGGAGGAATAGGAAGTTTTAAGGGGCTTCATCTGTAGGGGGGCAGATGCAGAACCCTAAATGATTGATATTGTTGCTCCTGGATAAGCAACTGTTTGCTTTAGTTTCACTTAACAGTTGATTAATTCATCACTTTTGCAAGTTTGATTAATTTAAAATTGTAGCCTGCACACATGGAGCCCAAATCTGCAGCCCAGACCCCCCTTCCAGACATGCTCTGACACAATAGCATGACATCACAGGTTGAAAAACAAAAACTTTTCAAAGTGTTGCATTCAAGTGTTACAACCAAAAGTTAAACCTGAAACTTTTGTAAGATCCAACAGAGTGAGCAGTCATCTCCATCTTGACACATGACAGTAGGGAAGGTCTCACTTCAAAATATTGAAGGAGGGGACTTGATCTGCACCAGTCTTTACAGAGAAACAAACAACAAGGAGACGTAAAATATCTTCCTGGTCTCCATCTTGACACATCAGTTGTCACCCAGCGGTGCCAAATACTCCCTGTACAAGTCAGCCATCGTCTCAGGTCCTTGACGAGACTTCGAGTAAGCGTCTCCCAGCATGCATCAAGAGGCCGATGAATAGCAATCTGGCCTTGCCCCCTTCTATGCTTTGTGAGTCTGTTGTGCATAATGCATTGCAGCAGCAGGACAGGGGTAATTACCACAATCAGAGGAGAGGATCATCAATCTCAGGTGAACCACAGGGAGTAAATGAAGCAGAGAGGAGAAGAAGGAGAGAAAGATGAGTCTCAGCTGAGCGAGACAGAGGGAGGTGGAGAAGGAGGGGAATGAGCCCATGTTTTTTTTTGTTCCCCCAAAGCTCCAAGGCTTCATGTCAGGATATTGCTACCCGCATAATTAATCACAGTGAGAAAATCTCTTTTCTTTCTTTCCTTCTTTCTTTCTGTCTGTCTGTCTTTCCCTTTGTGCTCACACAATCTCTAGGCACAATTCTTCTTTCACTTTTAATCTGTGCTAAGTCTGGCGTCATTTTTTTTTTTATTGTTTTTTGTTTTATTCATGCTCAAACATTATTAAAGTGTTCTAAGTCGGGTATCTACCACATCATCATCATCATCATCATCATATCTGACACCTTTGTCTGGACATTTTGGTGCATTTGGCTTAATATCCGTTGATAGAACAGGAAGAATGTATCTTCTCTTGATAATCTTCAACCTTTAGCAGTGTACTGAACAAAATGCTCAGGCCTGTTTAAACATTCATCCACGTAGTCTTATGTGGCCGTTTGGTAGCTCGGTGTGAGGAGTTATTGCTGGCCTAAAACATCACAAGGACAGCAGCAACAGAGCTACTGTATAACAGGCATTGTGATGTGACATTTGATAACTGGTAATTATGTGTTTCACATACTTGATGAAGATGATCTTATTGACACCTCACATTGCACCTCCTCTGTGTTCGCTGCGTCTTTCTACCATGTATCCAGTATCCCTCAGAACACTTGAAGATGGCTGGATTGATCATCCTCTGCAGACAGCGGCACACTCCTGATCAGCTTCGGCAAATGGGACATCACAAATCCAATAAATGGTTAATAGCATACAGGACAACAGATTTGCTTATTCTGACTTAGTGGTCACTCAGATTTAAAGAGTTACAACAGTTGCAGGTGATTGGGTGTGGATGAAGAGAAGGGCGGGGGCAGTGGACAACACTAAAGAGAGAGAACTGTTGAACTGGGTAAGCATTAGTATGGTGTTGTAATTTTTGGGGATTATACAGAAACACGTTTTACTGAAGTTCAGTCAAGCTAATAAATTGCACGGTCAACTGAAGAGGGTGTGTTGTTAACAGAGTTGTTCAGTTTTGAAATTTTGGAAAATGCTTACTTTTCTTAATTTTGACTGTTTTGTTTTAAAAGAGCTTGATTTTACTCTTGTATAAAACAATACATGGGTGCTGATTCGATACGTCCTGTCCTCTGCTGGCACACAATGTAAAAATCAAATATTCTCTGGTTGTGTCTGTGTTTTTGTTGCGGCTGTTTGTTTTACAGACAGTCGGCGATGGTGGTGATACAGCAGACTGACAGCTGTACTTTCCCCAGAAAACGTACCTTCCTCTTCAGCTAGCCAAGCAAGCTCACAGCTATGTTTCTGGTTGAGGCAGAGAGGACAGGCCGGGTGTATGCAATTATTATTATAATAACCTTTATTTAACCAGATAAAAAACCCATTGAGATCAAGACCTCTTTCACAAGGGTGACCTGGCCAAGAAAGGCAGCAGCACATGTCAGAGTGATCGGGTAAACAGGTAAAACAACAACAACATACAAGCAGTAAAAAATTGACAATGAAAACAATAAAATATTAAGATGCGAGAAGAAGGGAAATAAAGTGCAGAAGTGTAGTTATAGTAACAATTTAAGAACATAGGCACTGTTCAAAAGATTTCCATTGGCATTTTTTAAAAATAGAGCGGAATGCCTCCAGTGAAATAAAATGTGACAATTTCAGTTCAGACTGTAGGGCATTCCAAGCCGTGGGGGCAGAGAAGCTGAATGATTTTTTGCCCGTTTCCGTTCAAATACGGGGTACAAGAAAGTGCAGAAAGTCATCTGAACGTAGTGCATAACGGCTTCCAGTTCTCTGAAGAAAAGTGTTTAAATATACAGGCACCAAACCAAGGAGAGCCTTGTAAACTAAAATCATCCAATGTGTGGAACGTTGCATATTCAAGGAAGGCATGCAAGCTTTTGTATACAATTCACACCACTGTGAATTGGGTGAGGTGGCTCCAACCAGTGATGAACTTTACAGCACAGTGGTATACAGGAGTCAAGGAATGAAGACATCCGGTTGAAGCCGACATATAAACAACATCACCATAATCAAGTACTGGTAAGGAAGTGGCTGACATCAGCAATTTCCTAGCTCTAAGAGAGAAACATGATTTATTTCTATAAAAGAAGCCGAGCTTCACCCTTAGTTTTGAGATCAAATTTACGTACTTAAAATGAAAGCTCCTCACCGTTAGTCAACCCCAAGTACTTATAGGTGGTGACCCGCTCTAGAGTATCACCCAAGACAGTTTTGATTGAGGGGATATTCATGAAGGGAACAGAAGAATTTGTAAAAATCAGTAGTTTCGATTTATAAGCATTTAAAACCAGTTTTAAATTACAGTATCGTCTGCATAGAGATGGTATGAAGCATTTGACATGTTTGCACATCGTTAATGTAAATTGTGAAGAGGATGGGTCCTAAGACTGAGCCTTGAGGTACATCTTTTGTGACCTCAAGAAAGGTGGAGCTAACTCCAGCCATTTGTTATTATAAGGTCAAGAAGCAATGATCTTAAGGGGTATTTAATGTTGGGCCAGGTTGGGCTATCTATTAATTGGCTTAGGTTTAAAGAATCACAGATAGATTGGGCCAAATTATCAACAGCCACTGACCAGTAGTAGGTCCCTGACCTGTAAGGACCCAATGGTGTAAGAGGAGGGGCATGTCCGTGAACGCCACCACTGCAGTTCAACAAAACCGACCCACGAGAAACAAATTAAAATACAAGAAACAGTGCAAAAATGAGCTTCACTCTTGCTGTCTATTGATATATTGATAAGGATGGCAAACAACAGAAGAACTTTTGGAGGGCAGCAAATTCATTTGTTTCAGCCCACCTCCCGGCAACAGGCGGCTGAAAGGCTACGGCGGCTAGCGGCTAGCAGGCTCCCACCGCTGGTGGCTAGCGAGCTTCGATGGCTAGCGGCTGACAGGCTCCCGCCCCCCTGGTGGCTGTGGCAGCTTGCAGGCTTCAGAAGTCCGGCAGACTCCGACAGCCAGTAAACTCCAACCGGCGGCTAGCAGGCTCCAGCAGGTAGCGGGCTCTGGCGGCTAGCAGACGCCAGCCAGCGGCAGGTCGGCTCCAGCAGCCAGCAGGCTCCTACCAGCGGCAGGTCAGCTCCAGCGGCCAGCAGGTAGCAGGCTCCGGCGGCTAGCGGATGCCAGCCAGCGGCAGGTCGATTCCAGCTGCCAGCAGGCTCCAGCAGTGGGCAAACTCCAACCAGCGATACACAAGCTCCAATGGCCAGCAGACTCCAGCAGCCAGCCGTAGGGGCTACTGACAGATGAATACCTGTTTGCCGGTGGACAGCAGGCCACGACCTCAGGAGGATCCAGCCCAACATCCAGAGCCAACTGGTAGACCAAAGGTCGGATCAGTCTGGAGACGCCAGTGTTCAGCGGTAGCGGCCGCTCCCGGCGATCTACAACCCACAGCCGAGGACCCTCTGAATGGTGGCAGGAGCGTCGATAACAGACTGGACGAGTCCGGGAAACTGGCCTATGGTAACATCTCAGTTGCAGCTCCTTAACTCGCAGTGTGGTGTGATTTATAAAAGACGCTTAAAAGATTTTAAAAGGGACAATAAAGACATAATGATAAGTCATTAAGATCGCTAAAAAAAGCCCTTTAAAAAACACTTAAAACAACTATAACAGAGAGTACAAATACTGACAAATACTGACAAACACTGACGTGTGCATGCGGCCATCTTGGACTGATTGCTGGCCCATTGTCTGAGCTTATTTCTGATGGTTTACCAAAACGTGGAATTATCTCTTGTATTAGGAATTTCACAACAGTTTCTGACCCAAGGTCTTTTGATGGTGTTGCTTCAACCCAACGGCTGAATCGGTCGATTATTACCAACATGTATCTTTTCCCGCGTACGGATTTTACCATGTCAACATAATCCATCACAAGATGTTTAAAGGGTCCTTCTGGTACTTGAATATGACCTACTGGTGTAGTTATTCCTTTTTTCACATTGTTTTGAGCACAAATTTCACACTGTCCCAACACCTCATCAACCATTGACTAAGTATGGCGACCAATAACCTTGTTGCTTCATTTTCTTCATCAGTTTCAAGGCAGGCTTTGCCGTCAGGCTGCTCATGGAGAGGCAGCCTGCCCTTCAGACACCCTGCCTGTCTGCTCTGTTTAGCCCAGAGACACCACGGCAGCAAATACTGGCTCCAGAGGAGGAGTGCAACCCAAGCAGAGCAGCAGCAGCTCGGTAGGAGGGACTGCGGCAGCCAAAAAAGTAGCCGTGTTTACGTGGGAAACTGCAGATTACAATCCCTGCATAGTACCACAGAGCCACAGCCCTCCTTCCGCTGTTCCTCTGGCCCATCCATTCTAGCATCAACCATGTTGTAGACCCAGTGTTCATCTATTTTTAGGGAGGTGGTGGAGTTAATGATGTGTATGTGTGCAGAACTCTTCGGCCTGTGGACACATAACTCCTGTGCCCTCCTCTTTAACAGATTTGCAGACGAAGCATCTGGGAAGTTAGCGTGCTGCTTTCCCCCAACTCCCCATCCACCTCCCAACACACACAAACCTCACTTTCCAACCCCGCCCACTGCCAACACCACTGGCAAAACTCTCTTCAAAGTTTGTACTGTCACAGAAAGGGTTCTGATCAGATCACCCTGAAAAGATGAAAAATGAAAATAAGAATGAAAAAACAGTAAAAACACATTTTTTTCATCCCCTCCAAGGCAGAGCAGGCAGATATTGGACTGCCTCTGAGAGGCTAAAAAGGGCTGTTTTTCTGGACTGTGCCTCCCAAATACTTTAAAGTGAGCATCCGTGGGGAGCGGAGGGAGTTGTCTGCTGGAATAGAGATTAGAAGCAGGGCTGAAAAAAGAGAGAAAAGGCAGAAACCATCACCCAAAGCCTAATGCACCAGCAGCACCCCAGGGAGCTGCAGGCAGGTTTATATGGGCCACTTACTCTATTATGGTGAGCAGGGGAGAGGAGAGGAGAGGAGAGGAGAGGAGAGGAGAGGAGAGGAGAGGAGAGGAGAGGAGAGGAGAGGAGAGGAGAGGAGAGGAGAGAAAGACAGGAGGAGAGAGGGGGCGATGGATAAGAAAGGAGTCACAGAGACAAGGAGGGGAGAGGAGAAAAAGTGATGAGACAAAAGGGAAGGAGAGGATAGGAGTGGCAAAGAGATGTGAGGAGAGAATAAGACATGAGAGAAGAGGAAAAGAGAGGAGGGTATTGGAAGAATAGGGAAACAGAAAGGACAAAAGAGAAGAGAAAGAGGAGATAAAAAGATGGGGCAGATAAAAGTAGATGAGAAAAAAAGAATAGAAATAAAAGAGGGGAGAGGAAATGACAAAAAGGAATCAGAGGAGAGGAAGAGAAAGGAAACGAGGGAACAGACAGGAGAATGGGTGAGGAAAGAACAGATAAAAAAGGGAACAGAGGAAAAGAAAGGAAAGGAGATGAAAGGAAAAGAGGAGACAGGGAACCAGGAAGAAAAAAGAAGGGAGAAAAAAGGAGAGGAACAGAGTTTAAGCAACAAAGAGAGGAAAGGAAACGAGATAGGAGAAGGGTAGTAAAAACAGAAAGAAAGGAAAAATGTGAAAGTAGTCCTGTAGACATACATTAAATTAAATGTCTTCATACAACAATGAGGACTAAAGCAACATTATGTTTTTTTTTTTACAGACACACACACACACACACCTCTATCAGATGCATTTCAGTTATATAAACCCATCGGGAGCTATTTTTTCCTGGTAATGTATAATTGTGCACCGGTGCTCCTATTTCAAGTGTACTTCTATTTGTCATAATGAGGAATTCATAATGGCTACACACCTGCTCGGGTTGAATTATGAGACAGAGGCTGCTGTCAACATTTTTCATAAGGCCCTTCATCCACAGTTTCCAGCCAGCATTTTTATTATCTGGCCTCAGTCGATATTCACAGAGATCAAAGCCCAGACTGTGGCGCACAGACATTATGGCAATTATTTAATGGAGGTTCAATGAGAGGGGTAGTAATTGTAACGTTTCTCACTAGAATTAACTCTCCTCTGTCTTTGTTTCAGTATTTTAGCAGAATGAAACCAAATGGATTTACATTCTGGAGTCCATACGGTAAATTGTACTCTCTGTTTCTCAGATGGTTATCAAAAGAAAACATCAAGTTCAACTGAATGTTGAGTAATGGGGAATTCAGACTGAATGCGAGGCAAATTATTCCTGCATCTATTACATGCAAAGTCAATGAAAAGAAGTGAAGAGGCGTGAATTCCCGTTTATGTACGACGAATAGCATGGCGCGTGAATTAAAGGTAGTGAACACAGGTGAATATTTCGCATGACGCTGTGTTGTGGCTGTTTGTGGAGGTGTAGAATAAACTTACTATACTATACTATACTATTGGAGACAGATAGACAGGTGCTCCGCAGCAAGTAAATGGTTTGCTTGGGAGTAGTTTGTGCATAATGTTAACGCAATGCAAACAAGTGTTGAACTCTTTCATCAATACATGAAGCAGTGAAGCAAACTGTGTTTGAATTGAATATCATCGAGTCCAGTCGAAACCACTCATCTCCAAAATGTAATCTCAAAGCTTCAGCTACACTGTCCCCAGGTGGCCATGAATAATTAGTTTATTATTATTATTATTATTATTATTATTATTATTATTATTATTATTATTATTATTATCAGCGGCAAGGGAATGGGGCGTGTAGCAACATGGTGCGGTGAGCCAACGGTCAAGTACAGCAGCTACCGTCTCTCCAATGGTCCAGGGCTCTCCCGGTCCTCACTCTCTCCCTCTTATGGCAAATGTCCTGTCCTGAATCACATAATTCCTCTTAGTAAATAAGCTACAGACTAATTCTTGTCGAAAAACCAACAGTATGCCTTAAACGAGTGAGCAATTGCTAGCTGCAATGCAGAATTATCAGTGTGAAAGTCTATGAGCAGGCTAAGCTAACGGCTAGCAACGATTAGCAATTCAGCTCGTCTTTTACACACTACTATCAAACAACAGCACCGAGTTCATCAAAACACATGTATTTACCTCTGGCAGCTTCTCACAGTTCACACACATCAACCACAGGACGACTCTCCGTCAGTCTCGGAAGTTAGGAGTGTTGTTACGTTACTTTTACAGTCTACAGCTATTCTACCCCGCCTTCGTTAAAGCCGCTGCTGCTGTCGCTAACCTTGCTGCGGCACGTAAGTGCAACTCTCCAGACAGACCCCTCTCCGTAGGTGAAGCTAAGCACCTCCTCCCTGAACAAGGTGAGGACAGGATTGGCTAAGGACTACAGACATACCAACAGAGATGAGAGAATAAAAGGTGCTCACTGCCCCCACAAACAAACGTGGGCTTCTGGTATTTGTACAGACAACCAAATATGAATGAATTTTTAGAACACCACTCTTATTTTTCTCTGTATTTTAACTGTACATAGAATGAATGTTTTAATGTTATAATCTGACACATTTTAAACATATTTACACGTCATGAACTGTTTTTTTCTTAACCACATAAACAATTCAATGTCTGCATATAAATGAATGAAAATAAGGGCCACAGGGCTACATTATTATTATTATTATTATTATTATTATTATTATTATTATTATTATTAATAATAATAATAATAATAATAATAATAATAATAATTCCAAAAATGTGTATTTATATCAGTGAGAAAATAAGCAACTTTCATACAATGACATTTTACCGTACATTCAACAAAATAGTTTTCATCTTTCTCGCTCATCAGCTACAGCAGCGTCTTTATTTCTTGATCATAGAAGAGCATGAAGATAAACCTGCGGTGTTTCCTGTTGCCCCCTGAGCTCTCAGAAACTGCATCGCTCACACGGAAAAAGAAAATGCTGCCAAAATTTGTGTGGACAACAGAAATTCAACAACAGAGATATTTAATGGAGTTGGAGTTGTTACCTGTTTTTTTGTTTTTTCACCTGGTTTCAATCCCATTCTATCTGACACCGTAGTTGTATTCACTGCCAGCAACGTTATCAAATATACAAACATGTATGAATGAATGGATGACACATGACAAATGCAGATGCTTTCACACAGGACATAGGGTCACTGAAAGGTCTGATGAGAATGAAAAATATATGAATCAATCAATTACATACAGGAGTTTGGTGAGCATTTGAGAATAGGAGGTTTATGTTCAGTTTTCCTTGAAATTGTCATGGACACAGTCTCCACATAACCTTGTGCGGAGCATTCTTCACCGTAGATATGAGTTCACCACTCACCACTAATAATCTGAATACAAGAAATAAGGTTATGCTTTCTGTATAATCACTGCTGCTGCACTTATGCATGATTAATGAGGCTGGCTGTAAATACTGTAACATCGTTTGTACCCAGTTGGCCGGTTTACTGCCAGTTTAATTGATGTCCAGTTAAACAGCCGTGAAGAATAATGTAACAAAGTCTCCTCTTTTGTGCAAATAAGACACAAAACACAGAAATTATGAACTATGACTGTAAGAACTAATAACTGTCCCTTTAAATATATCAAAACCTGCAGGCATGGGAGTTGCAAGGTACTACTTAATGTACACTACTACATATAATCTCAGCTAGCAATACAGTAGAGATGTACCACTTTGTACATTCACATATCAACAGAATACAGTTGAAAGGCACAGTGCACTTAGTATCTGTAGAGTGAGAACTTGAGTGAGTACTTTATTAATCCCCTTACAGAGAAATTCCGTTTTTGTCACTCTGTTGTCATTTCGTTTACATACAAACACATGTGTCACAGGTTTCTTTATTCTCTGAGCAAGCAGGCAGAGTCAAAAGTTCGAAGTGCAGATTAAAAGGATGGGGGTGATGAAGGGGCACAGTTCTTAAAAGAGTCTTTACCAGGGGTCCAAAAGTGGGCCAGACAGTCTTTGTTTCACCTTGGCTGCAGGTAAGGGGGGGGGACAAGGTGGAGTTCAGTCAGCGCCTCCTTTGCAGCTCCTGCTCCTTCTCGGCTGTGTCTGCTTCTCCCAGGCCCAGCGTCCGCTCTGCTTCTCCCTTTTTGTCTGTGTTGGAAGTCATTAGTACTTGCAGGTGTGCTAAGTTACTGCAGGGGGAGGTCCTTCAGCCACACAGGAGAGACACACACATTTCAAAAGTGAATCACACACACACACACACACACACACACACACACACTCAATTAAGAATTATGAACAATAAAATACAATGCAAAATGACACCAAAAAAAGGTCTCTCCTGGCGACTCTGTGACACATGCACAAACAGGACCTGCACACATGCATTAATGGGGAGGTGTCAGAGCGAGGAGGCGAGGAGTAGGCCATAGCAGTGTACATTCAACCACTTGTTAAAGCTGCTGTGAGCTAGCTAGCTCATTTACCCATACAATTAGCAGTCCAAACTTGGAGCTCCCAGTTTTCAGGCCTAGGTCATGGGGGACCAAGCAGTGAATGCTGGCAGGGAGCAGTGCCGGACTGGGTACCAGAACTGGAGCCAGGCAAGCGGGAAATGGAACTGGGCTCAACAGCCTTCCAGTGATAATAGCGTCTCAGACCGACAGAGGTCAGTTTGATGACAGGGATTGCAGTACCTATGTGATTTACAGCGGCTCTGTAAGAGACTGTAAGAGGCAAGAGGGAGGTCAGGCATCACTCACACACCTCCAGAGGCCTGAGCTACACAACCTGACTGTCACCTATTTAGGTAGAAAGTGGTATTTCGAGCCAGGTCTGACCAGGGTAACTGGGTAGATGATTATTATACTAACTTCATTAGATACCTTTATTACAAAATACATAGACATATTTGACTTAATATAAAAAAAACATACTTATTTTCAGTCTGTTGATAATGTAAGTTAATTCTGAATGTGTTAAACTTCAAATACACAAATAGCCACCACTGATCTGCTGAAAAAATGACATGCTTATTTTACATCTAATTTAATCAGTTACTATAATATTTTGGTTAGAGCACAGTGCTTTTTATTGGGACAACTTGCACAATGGGCAGTAAAATAATTCCCCAGATACAGGGAAAAGTGATGGTAAAGGAAAAATATTCTGTAAACTATTAGTAAAACTAGTCAAAGCCATGCATTATTTATTTGCCCTCAGTTGTTTTGGATGCTCATAAGCTAACCAGGGTCGCAAACAATTTTTTTTAAAGCATTCCACTGTGTTTATTTTAGATGAAAAGCTCCAAACATTATGTGACCACAGTCATACAGACAAATTGAGGCTTTTGTAACAAAAATGATGAACAGACTTATTCCTGCAGAGTTGTTTCTGTCACCATCCAAATCATTTTTTACTGCGACTGCTCCACTGCTGGTCTTAGATTGTTCAATAACAATTTCATCTGTTTTGCCTTTGTGCTTGATAAGATGCTCTTTTCAGTTACACCAAATGCATTCTGATTGTGCTGCCAATATCTCATGAAAATATTGAATAGCAGGCAAGAGTACAGGGCTAGATATGGTGGAGAAATGAGATGCTGTAAATGTGCCTCTGTGTTGTGCAGCCAACAAGCTGGCTAAAGATGGCAGCTGTTACCTTTATTTATTGGGTTTATTCTAAACACTGCATTTTTTTCTCAGACACTGGAAGATAGCCGAGGCCATAAAGCTAAATGCTCTGGTATTAATCAATAAATCAGACATTAAAAAGTCTGTGCCTAAATGTTGACTTTAGTTTATTGATTTGTACATAAAAGTCCCTCAGCGGTGAATAAAGAGAATACAACTAAATGAGAATGTTTGCGTGTGTGTGTGTGGCCTTTGACTCCACTTAAAATCTGTCACTGTTACATTTGTCCTCTGTGCAATTCAAGGGGACGTTTGTTTTTATCTGTCCTCTCTGCCTTATTACAAACTTAGTACATACAGTATGTAGATGTGCATTAGATACATGCATGTAACCCATATGAATAAAAAATAGCATATGGTCAAATACAACCTAATAAAGGTGCGTAAAATACTGCCATAATTTTAAGATAGCTACAAAAATATGGGGTAAACTGCAATTTACTGCAATTTTTTAAAGAAAGGTTTAGAAAACACAATGATGATTGAGTCTTCAAGTCCTACTACATTCATTTAAGACAATTGGGGTGTTGAGAATGAGTTAAGGAGTCTCAAAGCCGGGGTAATGAGGTTCTTAGTAATGGTAATTCCCAGGAACTTATAACTATTCATCTGCTCCACCTCAGCTCCACTGATGTAGACAGTGGTGGATGTCTTTGCCTCTTTTTTTTCTAAAATCAAACAATCAGCTCCTTGGTTTTACTGATCTTGAGCAGTAGATTGTTCTCTGTGCAGTACTCTGCTTGTTGATTTCCTCCCGATATGAACTCTCGTTGTTGTTTAGATGCTGAGTGTGAACATGGCTGGACACCAAACTGGGACTGAACATTCAAGACAGGGAATACAGACCAAGATTATTTACAGCAGCTCTGACCAAGGCTAGATTTTGGGGACGAGAAGACACGGCAGGTGGGGACAGGAGGAAGGTGAAGCAGCGGAGGACAGAGAAAGAGTTGGGCATCAGCAACAAGTAAATAAGGCATGTAGAATCAAATTCACGGCAGCGAGTTGAGGAATTACCTGGACCAAACCAGCTTGTGAATATTCTCATTCGGACTAGTCTCAGCCAAGTCAAGGGAGCAGGAACTGATGAAGCCTCTCGGATGAGAGGTGAAACGTCTTCAAGACAAAAACCAAATCCAGTTGCTTTCGATTCAATTTCCTTGAGACTGGACCAAACCAGTGTTGACTGTTGAAAGACAAGATCATTTTGATGAGTTTTATTACGTTTATGTTGAGTTTGAATGAAGTGTGTGTTTAATGATGGTTTAACGTGATAATTATGCTCATATTAGTTCAGTAAAAGAGAGAAACTTGAATTCAGACAGTGTATGGTTGTATTTTTCTGTTTGGTAGGGAATTTCATTGCCCACAGCATGGGCCAAGGTGGGCTTGTTAGCATGCTAACTTCTGTCGAAATTTCTGCAACACAATGTACAGACGTCTTTGACAAAAAGTCAACAGTGTTGTGTTTTTTTTATATTCAAATTTAAAACAGGTCCAGCAGGTTTTGAGCATGGGTATAGTTCTGCAAGGCTGAACAGCTCTGCATGTGCAACTCATTACATTAGGTGATATATATGTAACAAGCTGGGCATATACAGTATCGTCCTGACATTCACTGTGGGCGAGGGCCGGCTTTCAGAACCTACATACTCAAAAAAAGTAGTTTAGCATTACAGCACAGGAACAGAAGCAGCATCTGTGTTTAGGACCTGAGCCAACAAACCGTTGATGTGACGTGTCCAGGCTTTGTGCACAAAGTCAGTCAGGAGCTTTTGCTTTGACATTTTGAGTGGCAAAAATATTCACAGTTGGAAAAATAGTATGACAAATGTAAAAGTGCACAGCAGCAGCCTACCTGCTGCAATGACACTGTCTGGTGTCATCCACTCAGAAAGTGTCCCATGCCAGGCTCTGAACAAGGTTTGCATTTATAAATATGGAATATGGAAAAAAAAGTCAGTTAAAGAAAAGGATATGATGAAAAATAAGGTTGATCAAAAAAAATATTCCCATGGTAAGTCATAATTATGAGAAAAAAAGACATAATCATGAGATGAAAGGTAGAAACTATGAGACAGAAAGTCAAAATTATGAAATAGAAATCCAAAATGAGATAAAACAAAACTGGTTATCAATTTTCTGTCTTTAACTGGTGGAATTGGATTTCCATAGGAATAATCACATCAGGGGCCGTATTCACAAAGGATCTTAGGGCTAAAAGTAGCTCCTAACTGGCGAATTTAGGAGAAACTCCTAAAAATAATGGGCGTGTCAGTCTTAAATTTAGGACTCCTAATTTTTTTCACTAAGAGCAATTCACAAAGTATTTTAGGCCTAAAAGTAGCACCTAAGTCTAGGAGAGCTTAAAAGTCCTCGAGAGGACTCCTAACTCAGTAAGACCTATTCACAAAGAATCGGAAAATGGCTGCGAGACGAAATGTTTTGGAGAAAATGGAAGAATGTGAATTGATCAAGAGATATAGGCTAAATCGTGAGGATATAAAACTTGTTGTGGAATTAGTGCGGGATGCAATAACAATAAAAAATAAATAAATAAATAAATAAATAATTGCGCCATCAAAAGATGAGGACGTGTTCGTCAATAGAAAGAAAGTACATTCCATCAACACGCAGATTGTTTTTGATGCAACTTTTAACATTCTTGATGTTGGTGCAAAGTGGCCTGGGTCTACCCATGATTCGCATATTTTAATGAGCGGTCTGAGGCAGCTTTTTGAGAGGCACCATGTACCAGCTGGGTGTCACTTGCTGGGTGACAGTGGCTATCCCTGCAAGACGTGGCTCCTGACACCCTATCTGAATCCACAACCGGGAGCACAGTTAAAGTAGAACATGTAAGTGATTATGCAGATTACGTTTAGTCCTTTGCGTAAAAAACATCGTATTGTCGTCTTTTATTTGTTGAATCCATATTTATTATTGTTTACTGTTTTCCTCCATATATGTTAGAGTACACAAAAATACACGAAATGTTGTGGAGAGAGGAATTGGGCAGATGAAACGTCGATTTCATGTCCTGCACGGCGAAATGCGCCTCAGGCCAGAGAGGGACAGTACAGTGATCACTGTATAGCCTACGTGGTCTGCACAAACTTGTCAAGCTGCGTGAGTTCGGTAAAGTTGGAAATATATTCACAGATTTGAACTTCACGGATCAATAACTCACAAGCGAAATATTATTAAAACACAAACGACGACTCTTAACTACCGTAGTAAGGTAGACAACGAGCTACAACCGTATTTTCATCCAAACGAGCGCTCCTCCGGGCTGGACACATAACACTGGTCTCTGTGGTCAGCCGTCTGTGAGACGAGGGCGCAGGGACCGTCTGAGACCAGTGTTATGTGTCCAGCCCGGAGGATCGCTCGTTTGGATGAAAATACGGTTGTAGCTCGTTGTGTTTTAATAATGTTTCGCTTATGAGTTATTGATCCGTGAAGTTCGACTCTGTGAATATATTTCCAACTTTACCGAACTTCATGCGTGTATTCTGCTAACTGCACTGTCCATAACTACTTGATAGGAATTAATTTCTAGCCTAAGCTATTTCCTTGTTTTTCGGTGATTTCGTGGGCTCGTTTGTGGGATGTTGCGGATGAGTTTCACCGAGACCGCCTCGCTCTGAACAACCAATCACCGTACTGACCGCTTCTAAAGTCGTGCACGAGAATCGACGTAATCCATAGCAACGGCGCGTCACTCTTAGTTCACTCTTAGTGATTTATCCTTAGTATGAGTAGGTCTCAGCGGCTTTGTGAATAACTTTTAAGAAAAAACTCCTACGTAAAATGTTTTAGCGCGAGTTAGGAGCACTCCTAGCGGTAAGATAAAATGCTTTGTGAATACGGCCCCAGGTCAATAAATAATGTATGCATGAGAGAGAGTCTCTCTGCCATACATTATTTTAATGACAAGATGTTTTTTTCCTTTTCCTTTTTAATGCTTCTTCTTTTACAGTAGTAGGCCTATGCATGACCTCAGTCTTTATGGAATTCTGGCTACAGCCCTGAATGCAAGAAAATGTTCTACCTTGAAAGATGCAGGTCTTTGTAAATTGTTGTAGTAGTAAGGATGAAGGAAGCATGACATCCTTGATGTGTGCCATTCTGTTCTGCCCCACTGGTTGTGTCAACATCCTGTCCTAAGTTTGGGTATACAGTATGATGTAACACATGCACACAATGGATCAAATCACTCAAGACCTTTCTGGGTATTTGTCAGGTAAATAACCAACATTACAAGGGAACATTTATATTGACACAAAACTGATTAAATCCTGCTGTCCTCATGGTGAATTAATAACAGCAATAAAACTTAAAATATGATACTCATGATACATGTCCAAAAATGTAAATACTTTTTAAAAGCTTAAATTTACAATATAAAAATAAATTCAGTGCTTCATTGATCTGTTCAGTGTGGTGCTTATACATTGCTCTTTTTATTTGGGTCAGCAACTGGACATTCTACATTGTGTCCGTCTTACATTAAATGCCTACCAGGAGATGAATGATGAATTATGCTGTTTGGGCCAGTGAATCATCTATTCAGGAAGTGTTGGGTTTTCACTGAAAAAAGCACAACACAGTATGTCAACAAAGCCTACTGCCTAGACGTAAAGAAAATCTATGAATTGTCAGAAAATGGGGAAAAATTTGGATCAGTGTTTTTAAAAGCCAAAGATGACTTCCCCAAGTGTCCACAACGTAAACATACTCAGTTTACTGTCAGAGAGGAGTAAAGAAACCAGAAAATATTCACATTTAAGAATCTGAAATCAGAGAATTTTGACTTTTTTTTTCTTAAAAAGATAACTCAAACCAATGAATCGATTATCAAAAGAGTTGGCAATTAATTTAATATTGACATCAAATCAATTAAGCAATTAATAGTTGCAACTCTAATACAGATCTGATGATGGCATTAGATGGAAAAAAGTTATTAGGAGTGTTGTTTGGGAACCAAGAATGTTTGTACGGAAGTTAATGACAATCAATTCAGTATTATTATTGGATTTTTAATCTGGAGAGAAGTAGTAGATTGACAGAGTCTACCTGCATTTCCAACCCTTGAGCCATACACTAGTGTGGCTAAAAAACTGAATTTTAAATCAAATCTGAAGGTTCAAAGTTTATCAATTTGTCATACAACTCAGTGCTGTATGACAAAATGCCAGTTGTAGTTGTAGTCTGGTCTCCTGGCAGTGGATACTTCATTATCTTCTGCCAGATGGCTGCAAGGTGACTGTGGCTGGGGTGGGTGTTGTCTTTCAGTATCCTCTGGGTTCTATGCAAACACCTCTCTTATATCACTGATGGGAAAAGGCAACACGTTCTCACTCCCAACCTGTCAAATACAGCAGCTTGGTCGGTGGCCTTAAGCTTAAATGCTCTACTACCCCTCTAGTGTCAGTTTTGCACATGAGGGACACAGTCAAGTTAGCAATAATATGCTATATGCAACATCTAGTTAGACTTCCTAAATAAAGCTTGCTGATAAAAAGTTCACATATCCTGACATATTAGGGCTTTCTGAATGTTTTAACATCAAATGGAAGTGGTTTGGTTGGGCAACAGAAGTATTTGGTTTGGTCTGGAAAAAGATCATACTCTGGGTTAAAATAACTACATTCAGTCTTGTAATGTAAGTTAAGCAAATCACGGCACGAAACGAAAGTGATGTATGTCAATTAAGTATGATAACTTACTTATGTAGCATATCTAGCATTACTGTTGATTCTTTGCCACAAAGAGGATACAAACTCTGGTCTCCGGAGGAAAACCCCAGTCTATTCATCCAACCACCCCCCAACTCTTTTCTGGAAGAAGGGACGCTTCAAGAAGTGACACGAGAGGGGTAACCAAAGTGTCAAGAGGGCCACTAGCTAGGCTTCTTTCTGCACTTCAACTAATTCAGGTGGGTTTATGTGTTGATATATTTGTAATTTTGCAGGTTATACATTGAGAAGGATTTAAAAAAATCTCCATCGACTGTCTGCTGTTCATCATTCTATCCCATCCACATCGAAATGATTTATTTCGCAGAGGAAAAAAGAAAAAAAAACATGATTAAAATGAAGAGTGACTGACTGTTGTTTTCACATCTTATCTGGCTTTATTTGGGGGGGGGTGAGCAAGAACAGAGCAACTGAGAGCAATGAGAGAGTAGAGGCAAACCAATGAATAATAATCAAAAGAAACATTAGACAGCATAGATATCTGAGTGACCTCATCTTCACTGTCAGATTTATTTTAAATAAAAGGGGGCGCAAACTAATTAGCCCTGATCAGAACATTATGTCTTAGAGTCTGAGGATTGCAATCACTGCAGAGCAAACTTCACATGGCTCCCAGCAGAACGTCCATTATGATAAAGGTGCCTTGCAACCAAAATAGCGCCGGAGTTATTGCCCCTCACTGTGTCTGTGGCTCTCACAGCAGCACTGATGAGCCAGCACTTTGAAAAGTTGTGTCCAGAATAGATGATGAAAGGCATCAGGACACCTATATGTGTAGGAGGTTAACCCACAGAAGGCACAAGACAGTCATAGAAAGTGCAGTGTAGAAATGTGGCTCTCCCAGTTCACTGACATCTATATCTTCCCTTGTAGGAAGCTTTGATATTCAAAACTCAATAGGGATTTTGGGCCACTGAGCATCACTATGATAAGGCCTTCTTAAACCTTTTTCAGCCTCAGGCCTAAATGAGATACTTATTAGACATTAAGCTTTTCAGTTTGGCCTTGGGCTTAAAGATTCAAGGAATAAATTATATCCCTGCTGCCTTGGGACTTATGGAAACATACTTTCTTATGGTTTTCCAAAAATAGACTGCTGACCCATTTTTGGACCCAACCGGCAGTTTAGGACTGGCTGATTGAGAGTGACGGTTGTACATGGTGCCTTGTCTGTTCCATTGCTGCCCGTCTGCAGCACCCACTGTAGAACCTTGTCGCCCCCGGGGACCCTCTCTACTCTCCAGCTCGTCTTGTCCTCATCTTGGCCATTAGCTACAAACAGAGACGTGGCTCTATTTCAGTCCAGACGCATGCACAAGTGAGTGAATTAATTTAAAACCAGTGCATGTGAGCATTGTGACAAGGGCAGGGACGGCATACAACAAAGCTGACTCGTCCAGCTGACGGAGACATGCCTTGAAGGGAAGCACATGCCGGTGCTTGAGGCAAAGTGCTGAGTGCTTATGCATTTGAAAACTAACCAGAGCAGCAACAACAACGCTGGCACACTTTGAATTGAGCAACTGTCTGAAATGTAATTCATCTCTGAGAAGGGTTGAGCCTGGCCAGCTGGGGAAGCAAACACAATGTAACCAAGCTACTGCTCCAAGGACGAGGAGGTGGACCAAAACCTGTTAAAATAACGGTTTTAAAGATATACTGGGGTGGTGTCATTTAGCTCAGTTGGCAGAGCGGGCATCTCTCCGCCTTGCTGCAGTGGACTCGGGTTCAAGTCCCAGCCTGGGGACCCTTTGCTGTGTGTCACTCCCCCTCTCTCTCATCCCATTTCCTGTCATATCTTCAGCTGTTCTATCAATAAGGCCAAAAGGCCCAAAAAAAAAAATACTTTAAAGATACACTGGAGAGTTAGGCTGGTTGTTGAATACTAACAACTAAACTGAGAATTATGAGGGAGTACCCACAGTCACTCGTTCTTTAATGGCTGTCATCACCTGTCAGTATCTGACAATTTAGAAACACAGTTAAAATCTGCTGCTTAAGATTCATCAAAAATTCACAGATGCTTTTTATTTAAGCAATATTATTGATGCGGTCAGGGCCGAGGCACTTGTGCCGAGGTCCACAAGCAGCACTGAAGTGCTCAAAGGACGTTAAAGCACACCCTCAAGGGTAATATTGCGATTATACAACTAATACCAACACAAATAAAATGTAAAATCAAAATATATCCATTTTGATGGACAATTTGCTCTCAAATTTTAAAGGATTTTGTGAGTGTGCATCACGTTTCCATGGAAACACATGGGGTCTGACTAATAACTGAAACAAAATCAGTCCCGTCAGTAGACTCATGTGTAATGGAACGTAGCTTACCACTACAGCAAGTAATCCAACCCATAGTAACGACCTAGCAACAGAAAGGAATTTCTAGTCCCAGACGAGTGAACTCTGAGCTGACGTTTATGTTTTATCGCGGTCTCGGAATTTCCCGACCTTAATCAATACTGCACAGATAAACAGAAAATGATTTATTGATTATTTTTACCCAAGTTATAACAAAGATGTTGATTTTTTTTCTTTTATATTTTTTATAAAACGTTTTCACAATAGTGTCTCTCACACTGAAGGGAATAGGCTCGGCCCTGTCGGCTAAAACGGGACACTTTATTCTATAAATGTGACTTTGGCAGCTGACAGGTGGTTTGTGATTTATTTTCATGAGTAATAAATAACATATCTAAAAAAAGATAATAATAATAAAATACTTAGCTTGGACTTGTTTCATTTTTATCTTATCATTATCTAATTATAAAGAACAGAGAAGTTCCAGATTCATCACCTTATTAACCACAAATAAATAAAAATTAACAACAAACCGATCCATTTTGTAGCCTATTTGTCTGCTGTTTCCTACTCCAGCTCTGACAGTTACGATGTTGCCATGGAGATGGATACAAATTCTATCTATCTCCATTACTCAAAATATTAGTCTGTGACAACATTGTATCATACAATGTTGTCACAGACTTGGCGGAGTAATATATGGTAATATATATATGGTAATATTTTGAGTAATGAGTCAGGCGTGCTGTAATGCTGATTTGAGCACGGTCTAAATTTGTTGTTGACCAATCAGATTGCTCGGTCGGAACTACTTCTTGTATAAATTAGGATAAACACAGAGTTGACATGACAATAACGTGTCTGCTGTAATAAGAAATGTTTTTACAAGATGCTTTTCATTTTCTATCCTTTAGAAACGTTCTTGTTACAACAACATATCAAATGTTGTCGCTGTCCAGTAAAAAACATGTATCTCCACATTTGGTAAATTTTTAAATAAAACTGAAGGAAGGAGTGGTCCTTTATGAGTTGAGACAGTTCTATTTCTTAAGCCAGATAAACCAGATCCTTTCAAATGTGTATGTGTCATACAGTATGTACTTACTGACATTTACACAATACATGCCATATCACTTTCACATGACATACTGTATATACAAGCTGACTTTCATGTCAGGAGGTGGACGGAAGCCAGAGACCACTGCTTGAGAATCTGTTTCAACATTTTCAAGCATGAAACCACTGGATAATTTTGACGAGACATTTTCCAGCCGTGTTTTTGGCGACCAATTGTATTTTAAGCCGAAGCATGATCTTTTCATAACCAAGTGGGTTTTGTGCCTAAACCTAACCAGACCATCAGCACAGTGTTGTCACAACACAAAATTGAAAATGTAACTTAAAGAAACTAAAATTGCAACATATCCTTAGTTTGAGGAAATGTACATTGCCAACCTTTTTTTTTCTCACATTAGTGCAACTGGGCATCGCACTGTATTTCGTCGCTCGCAGGGGTTCGGGGTTCTACGGTTGAGAAAATGTAGTGCCAAAAGAACGGACGGTCTGATGGTGTTGTAAATCGGTGTGAATTTTCTCTATACAACGTACACTTGAACTGATATAGATTTTTTTAGGTGGGCCTTGTTTTAGCTGGTTAAAATTCGCTTTGCATCTGCTCTCCATTCACTGCAGTATAAAGTTGAGCGTCTGGGCTGGAGCGGCTCTCTGCTTCTCCAAACTGAGGCTGCGCTGATCAACAACTACGGTAGGGAACAGACCGACTATAGATATGTACTTTACATGACCCCACTTAAAAAAAAAAAAAAAAAATGATCCCTTTAAGTGATCTTGTAAAAATTAGAAATGTTTATACTGCTGTAATGAGACATGATGAGGAGAACTGTATTTTTTCATAGTCTCAGCAATACACCTGGTGGCAGTTGGGGCTGGTAAAAAGTGAAAAGAAGTGTTGCACACTCTTCTAGGCCTAAGGGCTGAATTGTCTTGTTGCCAGACCGGGCTAGATCAGTCAATTACTCTGATGTATGCTGTTTATGGATTGTTTTAAGTCTAATTATCTTTGTTTATAGGTGATTTAGGCCTGTCTTAGATGTATTTTAGTAAGCTGATACCCTGCCAGGGGTTTATTAAGAGGCAATATTGGAGTCTATGTCAGGTTAGGATTTAGGACCCAAAAGCAGATCAGAACAGGAGGCAGGATGGGGGAACGAAAAGCAAGCTTTATTTAAAACAAAGCTGAGAAAACATAAAAACCGTCAAAAAACTAGAAAACAGAGGACCAAACAAAGCAACAACTAATTCTAAGCAAAGTACAACCAAAATGCAAAGTTCAACTCAAACATGAAAAAAACAAAAGTCCAAATCCAAGAAAACACACCCAAACAGGAGACACGAGAGGAATCGTGTACAAGAACATTACACAGAACACAAACACACAAAACGAACTGACAAGGAGTGAAGAGGAACAAAGGCTTAAATGCACAGACACTGATTAGGGGACGAGGAGCAGGTGAGGAGAGAGAGGAGGGAAGAGGACGGGGGAGATAACGAGGGGGAAGCACAGAGGAGAAATATCACAGGCAGACAGAGGGAGACACTGACAAGTCACAAGAGGGCAAGAAAATCAAAACATAAGACACAACAAGACACAGAACCATGACAGTCTAAGGGAGAATCCTGCCTCCCCTTATTGGTTGCAATGGTTCTGATCTGCCAACAGTTTGGAGTGGTCCTTATTTATTGATGTGCATGCTGATACTGTTCCATAATTGTGAGTATTGATTGCTGTGTGTTTGTGTGCAGTGTACTTGGAGTGTGTATGTGTGTGTAAAGTTGCAGTGCTGTGTTTAAGGGTCAATTATTGAAAAACACGTGCTACAGTGCCCCCTTGGCCGGTTAAAACATGATAAACTGCCCTCTTCGGTGGCAAAAACGTGTGCTAAAGTGCCCTCTTGGTTGGCAAAACATACTAAACTGCCCTCATGGGTGGAAAAAACACACTAAACTGCTCCCTTGGCTGGTTAAAACATGATAAACTGCCCTCTTGGGTGAAGAAAACACACTAAACTCCAGAAGACTATTAAGACCAAGAAATACTATGAAACATTACTGTTGCAATGACTTTTATGTTGGGCACTTTTTTGATCTATATTGAGCCAGAACTATATCTCACAGAACCAGTTTGGATTATCTGGTGCTAATATGGTGTTAAAATGCACTACAATACAGGAAATGGCATCTACTTAATTGATAAAGTTCTGGGGGAGGTCCCCCAGGGTTTTATTTCCTTCATATACCATGTCTCTGTGTGTTCTTCAGTCCAACGTTGAATCTACACAGTTCTCGTGGATGCTGATCCTAACTACAAACTAACTTGAGTAGTCTGTCTAGTTAGTCTGTTTTAGGCTATATAATGTGCCATTTGTATAACATATAAACATGTCTAAAGTGCCCTCGAGAACACGCAGAACTTAGTGCCCTCTTCAGTGGCGAGAACACGCTGTATGTGCCCTTTTTTTCTTTTCGCCCCTGCCCTTCAAAAGGTCTGTGCACGCCACTGCCTCCCGATATGACAGCAGGGTCATAAACATGCAATGTGAACAGGATATGGCGCATCAGTAGTTTGCCAAACTGACTTTTTAAAAATATTTTTTACTATAACTATTATGGACATGAATTTGAACATGGCCTTAGTCATGGAAGTATCCACTTGGGGTCAAACATGAAGTAACAGTAATGCTTTTAAGTGAATTGATCTCAAAGTAAAAACTGCTTCCTGCTCTGTGAGACAATCATCCATGTCCTTTGAATCCAGCTGGAAATTGCATATGCTATACAGAATCCAGTAGAGGCTGCCAGTCTCCTCAGCAATGGCCTCATTTGTCTGCAGTAATTATACTAATGTCTCAAAATTAATATGGCAATAATTTATTGATGATGAATGCTAAAAGTAGCAGCTCAAAATGACCTTGGCTTATTGAATTGCAGGAGTCTTGGCATGAGTTCACAGAGCTGAGCTCGGTCCAGGAGGGAAGAGACTGACATCAGTGACAGGAGAAGTCCCCTCGACTCTGCCTCCTGTGGGCTCAAAGGCCCGCTAAATGATCTGTCTCTTTTTACTGCATGTGAAGGAAAGCAATATGCAAATCTGTTGGTGCTAATGTGTGCTGTGGTCGGGCTTTATCGGGGCTTGATTTTCACATTTCTCCAAACTCCCTCATCTCTGCTCCACTCGGTGCCCCGACCATCCAAACGCCGGGCAAGTGGCAATTCTCACTTATTTGTGGGTCCCCCGAACCACCCAGCGGACCATGAAATGAGTTCATTTCACCACAGTGGGATGCAAATGACTGGTGCTACAAGAATATCACACCCTGTCATAATCAGTTATGCATTTTGAAAAGGGAGGAAATGCATTGTTGTGTCAGTTTCGCAGTATTGTCTCCCGCTTGAAAGGACAATGACTTTAACACAAATGCATTAAAAAGGTTTGGCAGCATAAACACATATTGTACTCAGTTCTTCCTCACTGACTTTACAAGGAATTTCATTTTGCTATTATAGGCTCTTGTGTAATGGCCACACTACGCTTGTTCCACTCATTTCCTCTTTTCTAAGCTGTTCCATTTGACAGGTTCCTCATTTCTTCTTGTTTCATATGCATAACATCCTCAATAACTGTCCTATCAGACAGCCAATCATCTTAAAGGTGGCTAGTAATTACTCGGCTAATTAATCTAGAGATTTAGCTCACATGTTTCCATATGCCAATTAGGGATCTATTCACTATGAGACTGGTAAAATATTGTAATGTAATGTAATGTAATGCTGTACACAGCAGTGGAATTTAAAATGTAATAAAAACTCATACTGGACCTCCTGCTCATAAAGTTATATAATCTCTGTTATGTGACAGTATCCCTTACATAGTGTAAAAGTGTGTCATTCTTATCATCTTTTTTTTTTTCAGCTCAGAGCTGCTCTCTTGCGCACATAGAAACCTCCAACTCCAAGCTCACACTATATACACACTACGCACTTCTCCATTTGCATTCTTCACAATTTGCTGGGTTAGGGAAATAATGCATTCAGGGATAGAAAAAAAAAAGTTATACTGAAGTTATGACAACTTGGAGAGCAGTGTCTTTTAATTGAAGAGAATGGAAAATAGGAAAAAAAAATCTAGGAAAACACACATAAAAAATAAAGATGTCCTCTATTGATGGGGGGGTGTTGGTGGGTAAAACAAACAACAACATTAAGGCAGCTATTTGGCATTAAAAGATAAAATAAAACCCCAAATATGGGTCAATGATCATCTAAATCTATTTGGCATGATTTCTTGCCATCCAACATGACAATTTGACTGCTAGAAATTAAATTCTAGGTAATCCTGGAGATGTAAGATTGAGAAATTAGTATTTAAAGGTGGCCATTTTGAAAATCTAAGATGGCCGCCAAATTGACCTTGGAAAATTGTCAATCAAAATTTTTCTGATTCTCCATACTCTAAGGTTTCCAAAAATATATAGTTTTCATAATCCCCCCAAAAATTGAACGAAATTACACAAGGAAACTGACTATATCCCACTGCGCTCCTCCTGACAGCAAATAAAGGTTTGGAAAACGACAAAGGATATTAACCACTGAAATTTTGAGATGGGCCTTTAAGTCTTAACTGAAGTGTGGTCAGGCACATTGTATGGAGTATACAAATATGTAATGTAGGCTTGTTTATAATACTCTGAATACAGTGGAGATTTGTTCTCTGAGAGTGCTGGAGCACATTGTTGATCCACATATATGTTTTTTTTTTTTCTTTTGAGAGGTGCGGACAGCTATTTTATTCAGAGTTTATAATACTGCAGCGCATACAGCTGTTTGATACAGAAGACACGCAGCTCCATCTGTCTGCACCCTTGTCAGTCTGCAGTAGCTACATGTTTATTTCATACACTTCACTGATAAACTACAGGACTGTACAGTAACATTTTAGACATTTTTGACACATTTTTGACACATTTTCCATCCATATTGACGCTCTCTTGCTCATCCACATCTCTCTCTCTATCCCTCTACTGTGAGTTTGCATCACAATGTTTTTAAATCCAGTGATGATTTTAATAATGCCCAGTATTCGGTGTTGTTGCAGCCTCCTCAGCTCCACAAATGATGGATTATTTTTCACCTGGTTGTCATGTTGTCATAGCCTCTATTAAACAGCTCAACAAAAATGTGTAGGGTGAAGTACTTAAGATGCGGTTTTATAGTCTCTCTTCAGAACACTGTAGTCAGGGTTCGAGTTATAATCTGAGCTTTGTGATGGTGTCTACATTAACTAACCCTAACTGGTGCGGAGATAGATAGAAAAGGATTATAGAGGAACAGGTGTGTTTTAAGAGAGCGAGAGAGACTGGGGCTGTTCACATTTAGTTTTACCATCCTTCCTGAGTGACCCAATCGCAAGTGGACATCTTCAAGCCCGTCAAATCACACCTGAAATTAGATGCATCCCGACATGCGCTTGAGTGACCACTTATGACTGAATCTCACTTCCATGCTCGATACAAATATACACCTACATTACTCAAACATTACATACATTTTTCACACAAAGACAGTAACATCTTCATGTATAACATTTGCTGAATTATCAAGTAGGCCCAGTTAGTTAGTCTACATTAGATACTGTTTGCAAGATTTGTTAAAATGTCACGTTTACCGCCGATATGTTATATTCTTTAATACATTTGGTGTAAATGGTGAAATCAGTTGAAAAAGCTGCTGGGCGGTACGACACACTTCAGACAGGGAAGTAGACAGGATGCACTTTAAGCAACTGCCTTTCAAAAGGAATGGGTGATGACAGCCTGGACAGTTTGATTCATGTCACACCTCAAACACACATATATGATTTATCAGGAGTCTAAATACAACGTCTTTGCACCTTTTGCCTTACTTTGCATCCTGATTATGTGCGGTTTACCCAGCAAAACTGAGCTCTTCAGACAACGCTCCATGTATCGTTTAAATGAAATAAACTGCTTAGCAAAAAAGATGCTACTCCACTGTTTTGTGAAGATTTGTGTTTTCAGCAGCATCTATTCGATATGAAACAAAGTAATCTTGCTATGCCACTTTGTTGTGTGACCTAATAAATGGTGATTCATCTGTTGAATCAATATGTTTGAGAGGTTTCCAAGTACAGTTATAGCAGATGTAGGCCAATCAGTACAAATATGTTCCTGCTTCTGGCATGGCACATGCAGGATTACATTACTGGGTAAAGAATGACTTTAGTCTGACACTGTGTACTTTGTTGTTCATTTTTTTGCTGTTTGCATGGAAACTTTTGTCAGATGAGTCACATAAGCCAAGTGTCTCGGACTGATGTCCTCGTCCCTCAGCTTTGTCTGGGTAGCGAAACTTACAAAGAACAAGCTCTCTGAAAGATCCTCACGGGGGTCCTGTGCTCTGTGTCAGCGGTAAAATCACAATCATACTTCTGTTAGTGATGTCAGACACAAGTTATTAGGCTGCCAGCCTATAAATAGAAGATGGCACATTTTCCACGGCCTGTATTATCATTTGCCAACAGATGCACTGGGGAGAGAGGGAACGCGCTGAAACAGTCCATTTAGTGGTGAAGAATAAAACTCTATTTGCTTTAATCATTAAACAAGGAGGGAGTTATTGAACTGAAATATGTGTGGAGATATTGCGTGATACTAAATAGCTCGGCTGCACAGAGATGAATTTCAAACAGCCAGAGGTCACACAGAGTCCAATAACAATGGATGTGGAGATATGCATGGAAAACCTGTGGGGGTGGAAATGAATGCACACTCATTAGAGCTCCCTTGTTTTCTGCATTTTCATCGCTGAAATTAAGGAAGGACCAGACACAAATGAAAGTGGGCCAGATGAAGCAGCCGGCTGTCCTGTGCCTGTCTGAGCTGCACTTTGTCTTGAAAGCAGAAACAGCTTCTCAGAGGTGGAAAGTCATTAGGACAACTTAAATGACATGAAACTGATTTCCAAATAATCCAAATCCAAATAATGTTTATGAACTACACAGTTTTTATTAACCATTTACAAAGCATTATGCATAAATTAATAATAATGTTTGTTGAAACAGTGAAACAAAATTACCTACAGTTTAATTGACTATAAAATGTACCACTTATTAACCATGCTTATTATTATAGTGTTACCCTGCTTTTACTTCAGTAGAGTATAAAAAAAGAAAAAGGAAACAAAGTGGAATATTACACACATATGTGTAATGTTTGTCAGGAAGCTAGTCTAAGGAGTCTTAGGAGTCTAACTGAATATTACATATTTATTATGGCTAACATAACCATGTTGCCTTGGACCTCAAAATCTGAATCTAGAGGGGTAAGTAGAGCGTCATAGGGCTCAGTAGGGTTTTGACAAACTTAAAGCTCCCTCAAGATCCCCTCCAGACATGTCTCAGACGCTTCAACCATGTGAGACAAGTGAATCATATGTTTTTTTGATTTATTTATTCACTTTTTTTATATCAAGATGTATCCTACATCCTACTTGTATAGCTATATTCTGTACAAATGTATTAATGGAGTGTGTTGTCTTATGCAAATGTAGGCATATCTATGTTCTGGAGGCAATACATACATGGACTGCCATTTATCACAGCATGTAAGTCAGAAACTTTAACTGTTAACAGAGATTTCAACCACACACCAAACCACTTTCATTCTATAATGCTGCTCTTTGAAATTTTTTTCCTGAACACACATCTGCACCTTTTCACTGGTTTGTTGTGTCAGACAACAGCACCTGCTGCACAGCGGGGAGGATGGAGGCAAATTGTCTCAGTGTGTCAGGTGTCTCTAACAGCTTTTAATCAAAGGTTTTGCAGATATATAGCACATGTTCAATTCCTTCACTGGAATTTGAGTTTTCTCTTAATTTTGACATGATTCACCACAGTAACTGCACAAGTTAAAAGATTGCTCTTTGGACTACTGATGTGCTTTTTGTTTTGCGTGAAAATATTTTGAAGAGCTGCCATGAAGTCAGAGTTGAAAGTGTTTAATTGTCGGCTGCACCGAACATCATATCTGTGCAAAGTAGCCCTTGAAACGGGTTGTATCTGCAAGGAGCTCTTGCTTGAGATGATAAAACTCTCTGCTGCTCTGTTTGGGTACACACTTTGTTTAATAATGGACCCTTTTAACTTATTCTGCAGGAAGCTGAAAAATTAACTTACTCCTAATTTTGTACTGCAGAACAAAATAAGTGATCTCTTGTGTGGTAACAGAGATGGCACTAAAAGCCCTGATGCACGAATCAATATTTTTATATTACCAACACATCACATGACTTTGTAATGTTTTGCTACTAGTGATGACTTATCATCAACCCTGTAGTTTAGCCCTACATAACTTTTACGATTCAATTATTTTACGACCTCATTGTTTTTGGGATAAGAAGTAATATGAGTGTGCTATGAGTACACTTCTTTTAAACTAAAAATAAGAGAGCATGGGATGTCCATTGATTTATTTGAATTTGTATTAATTTACTTTATTTAAAATATAAACACAGATGAACACTGTCAATCAACTTTGACTGTGTGTGTGAGCACCAAGCATCAATGATGTAAATACCTATGGCGTTTCTCCATATAAAAGCCGTTTCACACCGGTGCGATACAAAAATGCGGCACGGATGTGCAAAATATCCGTGCAGCAACTTTCCGCATGTAAAGCATGAGCACTGAGTCCGGTGCAAAATGTTCACATTCTTGTGTTCTAATTTCGCACCAAACGAAAAAAAAAGTTGCGGTTCATTATCTGACAGAAAATGGACATAAGTAGCAGTGACGACAATGTTATTTTCATTCTTTTAAATAAGAAAAAGAAGAGAAAGAGGAAGGCGGGCGGAACATGGAGAGTTCCATAGGCTCATCCAAGGCCTGCGCCTGTATCATCCACGCCTCAGACAATATTTCAGGATGTCGATAGCACAGTTTGAAGCCCTTCTGGAGATACTGGGTCCTCACCTCAGGAGGACACGAACCAACTACCGTGAGCCAATCGATCCTGAGCAACGGCTTGCTCTATGTTTGAAGTAAAAAAGTCATTTAGGCTATATGCTGTCTGTGAAGTGTAACCATACTCTCAATTTTACAGGAGATACTTTTAGCTGGGGATATAACATCCACATAGCCTGCCTAGCCAAAGTGGATCAGAGCGCGTGTGTAAAGGCGCACGACGGTGTGGTCACAGGCTATATGGACACATGATGACTCGTTTGTTAGAAAGTGCATAAAGCGAAGATATACTATATTAATCAGTGGCTTGGCATATAGCCAAATAGCCGGTAGCCTATGCCTACTGATGAGCCAACTGGTATACCGGTATGAATGTTTTCATATCGGCCTCAATGTTGTCCAACCGTAAAGCATAAACATGCCACCGAGATTACAGCCGCTCTCCAGCTGGGCCGGGATGAAAGCAGCGAACAGCTGATTGAGGACATTGTGTGGCTGAGTTCAGGAAATAAATACAAATAATAAATGTTTGCCTATATGAATGGAGTTAAAGGGACATGAGGCAGGATCAAGAAATAAGACTCAATAGTGACACAACGGCCGTTAGGGTAACTGCAGCCATCAGCCAAGCCAGCGCTGGAGCGCGCATGAACTCTTCACAGCAGCAGACGTTGGTAGCCTACAGCTGCTAACTGTGTTGTGTGTAAGGGATAGCCTTATCCCCTACACACATGAAGCAGCTGGGAAGCCGGCTTGCTGTGTGTAGAGACACACAAGTGGCGAGTCTGAAGGCACAGGTGAAAGCAAAGACGCATACTGGGGGACAAAAACATTGTCTCTGATACGGGACTGCTGTTTGTTAGCAGCTAATGTTACTACACAGACACTAACAAACCGTTAGCCTGTGGCTACAGCCAGCTGCTAACGTCACTTCCTGGATAACAAGTTGGGCTTTTGGTCCCATATATAAAGGGACATATTTCTAACTATTTGGTTTCAGACTAAAGGACCGTGGAAAATGTGCAGTCTGTAACTATTCAGTGTTACACAGCGGTGGACTAAGTTACATGTTAGCAGCTAATGCTACTTTACACGTTAGGTCATCTGAGTCTTCGGTTATCTCATATGATTTTCAAATCAAGCTCTAAACATGACCTGTAATGTTTTCTTACCTGGTCACTAGGAAATGAGAAATGTCAGCACCTGTTTTCAGTCCCAGTTCAAGTTGAAGCTGCCTCCATGAGTCGAACGCATATCCGATGTTTATTCAGGTGCCGGTCCGGCTTTGGTCGTAATTTCATTTCGACTCATGACGTGATGCTGATAAAACCTTCATTTTCTTCTTAGTATGACTTTTTAGTGGACTTTGTGTGGTGGTGGGTCGTTTTCTGGCCGTAGCAGAATCCATTATGACCCAAACACTAGTTTGGGTCCACCGCGCTTGTCTTATTCCTGTATCCAAGCCGTCGAGGACGCGCATTCAGCGTCATATGACGTCACGTCCGCAGGACTGCATGGGAAATTTGGCCCCGAATTGCAGCACATGATGCAGCACACAGCCTGTTCAAGGCAACGGAGAGATACGTGGGTGGGCTCATTCTTTTTTGTTTTGAACGCTTCATCACCCATTAGCATTTAAAAACTTAAAATGCATGTTTATTTTTTCACAAATCCTGCCTCAAGTCCCTTTAAATAAAACGATTATCTTACATAACATATATTTCTGTATCCAAATTAGCATATAAAAAAAGAATTTGTATGCCGGTGGCTGCGGTCTTTCTTATATCAATAATGATGTTTTTCGTTTTTATAAATATTAAAGATTATTATTGATGCCTTTTCGTCTGTATATTGTACCTGAAATTATGAGAAAAACTCTACCTAGTTACACTACAATGATCAGACAAAGTCAATTTATCCAACACCTTCCGTGATATCATACAAAGCAAATTATTTCATTGGTCAAGCGTGTACTTTCGCAGACGGAATTCCGCAGACAACAAAGTGGTTCCGGATTTTTTTTTGCCGCACGAAAGTTCTGCCCTGGTGTCCAAGCTCCCATTATAACCCATGAAATCATTTTTTATACATTTCCATGCGAATAATCCACACGGAAATTCGCACTTGGTGTGAAACGGCTTTACAACTGCCAGCCTGGCTCTCCTCGGTTTGAGCAGGGATTTGACTTTCCATCACAACTGCTTGGTGTATCTTTAACTAATGACATGCTTGTCTCGATACAGGCAGTACTACCTAAGTATCAACGCTAACGAAGTGGCTCCGCTAATTCAGTTACAAACACGTTTCATTTACTATAACTTCTTCACAATAAAAGCCCCCCATTTCACTAGCAGTAACTAAACATGACAGCTGAAAGCAAACACAACAAAAACAGCTACAAAAGTTCTGCAAGGTGGGGCGGGGTGGTCTCTGCTCTGCTCTGCTCTGCTCAACTCTCATGAATATCCCACCACTATCAACCAAACTGGTGATGGCAAAGAAAATCTGCCCGACTTGGTTTGACTCGGCACAGCCAATAGGGCTAGTGGAAAACGCCACTGGTCCACCTCTCCTCGTCCTGCTGTAGTCCTGTGCTTTGTCGACTTGGGACACGTCCAGCCAGTCAAGTGTAGCAGCTTGATCTTGGACGTTGTGGTCGAGACAGGTCTCTGCAAAGATGTGGGCACAACAGTCTCCCATTGTTTGAGTCCCATTTGTCCATTTAATTTTTCCTGCAACTGGACATTAGGAGCAGCGTCATGTCAAAGATGGATTAGCATGGCTCTAACCACAAGTCTCTTCCTCTCCTGCTTGGGTTGGTCTTTGCTCACAATGGATGGCCGAGAAGCCGTGGGTCATAGCATTATGTTCTCTGTTGTCCCAAAGAGCTCACAAGAAAAAAATGATTATTAGCCATTAACAGTCCATAATGTTACCCTGAATACAAAAGACTATGTGACAAAAGGCAGAAATGGGATTAAAAAAGAATCACTATCTTTATTATACTATCACTGGAGGAGAGTTACGGTACAGTCCCTGCATTTCACTTATTTTTTAGAGAAACTGCAAAAATACACAATTCATCTCTGTTTTAACTGCTCTTCACTTTTCACATAGTATACCTATGTCTATTGGTAATTTTTTAAGCTTTGTGTGAAGGTGAAAAAGGCTCACAGTTGACTTCCTGATTAAACTTGAGCTAAAAACTTCTTGATATTATGATTAGACCATTAAAACAGAACAATTTGGTATGAAGAGAACATACATCATTATATAATTAAGTATTATGTTATAGTGAAAGTGATTTTTTTGTTGTTTATGTTGTTGTGCCATGTTAGCAGTAATACGATGCCATGCAACTTTAACATTATCCAAGCTTAAAAAGATTAAATAAAACACACTAAAACAGGTGAACAGATGATGCAGGCATTTTTCTTTTAAATTTTACTTGAGAGCCAAACAGCTGTGAATCATATGTTTAATGTCCAGTTTATGATTTGTTTACCAATATAAATGTAGGTTTGGTGTGCACTTGCAGCTGTATTATGCAGCGTCAGCAGATACTAATATTTAAGGAGTCAGATGTAGAACAAAGCAAAATCCTTAGTGGTTATTCTTTAAATTTATTTAAAAAGAGCGACGTCACATTGTTTTTGAATATTGGTAGAAAATGTGGAGTCTTTTCGTCTACCTTCCTCTGCTTTTACATTTCACACACACCCTTCATGCCCAAGGTGTGAGCATGAAACTCCCAGGCTGAAAATGAGTTCCACTCCAGCTCTGGTTGTTCGTACAGTTTTGTTTTACATTCTGTTATATGAGCATCCACTGACCCCAAGAATATTTTATTAGCTTTTGGCAGGATAGTGGTGGGATATGCATGAGGGTGAACTGAATTGTTACATTTTTTTTTAATTTAACATGTATAGTGGACTGTGTTGACTGTGTCTGGCACTTGTTCTCTCCGTTCACCTTACTTTTCATCTAGCAGGAACATCAGAAAAAAACAAGTCAAAAACTAGAATTTCCAACACTGTTTATGACCAAAAACCTGTCAATGGCATTCCCCCTAGCCTCAGCTGTACTTTGAGGTAGTTAAACTTAGCACAGTAACATCCAAAGCTAACTCTAAGATTCCACTGTATGCATATCCATTGCATTCTGGCTCAGGTACGGTTTTGCATCATCATCCGACGTCCGGCAACCCCCACCGGCTGCTTTTTGAGTCTGGCACGGCGCAGCACTGCTGGACAGCTGGAGTTGCAAGACCGAGGAGTTCCCATGATAATTAGTGATGTGTCTTCCGTGTCGAGGCTTGTCGAAGCGTGTGTCGAGTAGTCCGGGAAGATTTTTGTGAAGCGCGTATCGAGGCTTGTGTCGATGATGTATGTGGTGACGTTCGAAGCCTCACGAGCCAGCCGTACGACGTGACTGATTCAGGAAATGGTTCATGGGTTTGGCGTGCCATTCGAAATATAAAGGGCAACGGAACAAAATGGACCTCCCCTGTCATCTCACATTTTGTGGATTTCGGACTCAAAGCAAATGTGCGTTTGTTGCAATGTGGAAAAATTGTTATTTTTAAATAAAAATTCATAAAATGTGTTTCAACTTTCCCCTCTGTCCCTGCCATCATTCTATCAGAAAAACAGACACTATATTTATGAGTATATAGTTTGGTTATTAGCATTATCACTTAAGGATAATTCAATTCAAAGCTTCACGCACCAAAGCCATGGTTTCATGATAATCACTCTGCCTGTTTTACATTTATTGTCCACTTGATGGCACAGTAGAGCACATGAGGCACCATGAAGCTTTGGCCCATGAGTGAACCGATTGGATGGAAAGCTTCAATGCTTCATGAAGCTTCATCTCACCATCACTAGTGATAATTAAATAATCACGCAAGTCTGCAGCGGTATGTGTTATAAACACAACAACACAAAGTGTTCCCAATCGAAGGATTAGAAGAACTGCTTGTATTTGTCTCAACATTGTCAAAACAGTTTGGGGCTGCTTGCGATACTATGGTTTACCTCTTTAATTGGCGCATGGTTTATCATGCTGTATAGTTAGGCTACACTACACAAAATAATCAGATCTTCTCCTGGTCACAGAGACAGACTTGCTTACAATTACACCGTTCACAGTGTAAAATATTATGTATATAAAATGTATATGAGTCTATTTCTATTTCTTACCTTTTTATTGTATTGTTCATTTTTTAATATTATTATTGTTTTTTGCAATATTACTGTCCTTTGGCTGCTGTGATAAAGACATGTCCCTGTTTGCAGGACAAATAAAGGATTTCTGATTCTGATGCCCATGGCCACTGACCTCTCAGGAAGTAGCCATCCCCCGACTCCGGTTGTTGCACTGCCCAAACCCTGGTTGCCTCAAGGCTGAGGCGAGGTATGGGGGTATCTCGCCCAGAGCATCTGCTAAGGTAATCAATCGCTATGTCGCTATGTCCCCAGTGTCAGGTCACAGATGAAAGAACCATGTCCTAGGGGCGCCAAACCCTCTCCTGAGGAGGTGCCGCTCCAGGTATGCTATGGTTTAAAAGAAATACTGGAAAGACAGAGTTGGTTTCGCAACATGGATACTCGATGGGAATGAGGAGTCAACCTGCGGGATTAAGCCTAGTACAGTAACGGAGGCATATCGGGATATAAGGGAAAGGGAAGGTGAGTTTGTGAGTCTTGGACAATTAGCTGACCTGCCCCAAGCAGATAGCCCCACATGAAGTTATCGGAGTGTAACTCCACGGCCGGTCGTGATGGGGTTAAAAGGAATATCCTCGTACCAAAGGTGATCCCATGTTGGGTGCCATCAGGTACATGTGCAGAGAGATTGCACGGGCTGGCCTCAAACCCTCCCGAGGTTGACGTACGTTGCTGTACAAGTAATGGCTACAAAGCCTGTGCTGGCTGAATGTGACAGGGACATTCAGGGCACCTTCAAGAAATGGCTGCACCTCGATCCGTCCACAGCAGATGGATTGTTTTATGCAAGCCAAAAAGATGGTGGTTTGGGAATAGTCAAGCTAGCTGACTATATCCCTGCAGTCCAGCTGTGGTGGATCAAGCTGCTACTTGGCCCCAGACGATGAACTGATTCGGATGATTGCACGGACATCCATATCAGACTCGCTGCTCATCAGGCTGTGGGGCTTGGTGAGTCGAAAGGGCGAACCAGACGCCCAACCACTGGAGCACAGTAACAAGATAAGTGGTGGAGATGGAAGTTGTGAAAATGTTGTGCAACGCTTGGAGAGGAGGGAGTTCCAGAGATGGTGTTCTCTGAAGACTCAGAGCATGAGAGTGGAAGTCTTTGGGGCGGACAAGACCAGCAACCACTGGCTCCGTAATATGGCAATGCGTGGTCGGTCTGCAGAAGTTGGAGCTGATCTTTGGACTGAAGATGTGTACAAATACATTAGTTCTCTTGCCAGTAGTTTATCAAAGAAAGCTGGTTGTGTGTTCAGCCACAAGCACGTAGCTTAGTAAGATGGATTTGTAAGACCACATGATCATATGATCTCTAGCTGTCTCACAAGGCAAGCAAAAGTTCCCAAGAAACATAATGCAAAGATCTTTACATTGGTGAAACAAAACAACCACCAGACAAACGCATGGCCCAACACAGGAGAGCTAACTCCTCAGGCCTAGACTCTGCTGTCTATTTACACCTCAAGGAAAAAGCTCACTCCTTTGAGGACAATAATGTTCACATCTTGGACAGAGAGGATAGATGGTTTGAAAGAGGAGTAAAAGAAGCCATCTATGCAAAAATTGAAAAACCATCTCTAAACAGAGTAGGGGGTCTCCGACACCACCTATCTCCAATTTACAATGCTGCCCTTTCTTGTCTTCCCAGGAGGTTCAACAACTTAGCCTCTAAGAATAACGGCTGTGCACAAAGGGCCTCATGTGACTCCAACGACTGTCGTTACAACACAATAGAGCACTAACGAAGTCGAAACCAACTTTCCACCATCCCCAACGACTGTCGTTGGCAATAATGGAGCACATACGACCCATAGGCATCAGTGGCCTTGTGACCGCCTCCTGAGAGGTTAAATAGCTGGACCTCCACACCAGCTAGTTGGACTAGTCTCAGCCTAGTCAAGGGAGCAGGAACTGATGAAGCCTCTCGGATGAGAGGTGAAACGTCTTCAAGACAAAAACCAAATCCAGTTGCATTCGATTCAATTTCCTTGAGATAAGTCCATATATAACACACACATGTAATTATGCAGGCTATATTCTTACCAATGAGCCAGCCGTCTCTCACAGCTCCATCCTCCAAACGCATGCCAACTGTGCAATTACGCAGGATAAATGCATCATGCGTCCCACCAGGCCACCGTGCCATAACTTTTAACAACACACACTTTGCGTCACAGATCAGTTGCACATTCACGGAATTAAAGTTTTTCCGGTTTATGTAAGCAAATACATCACCAGATAGAGCCTTGATGGGTACGTGTGTGCAGTCTATGGCACCGATGACACCTGGCATGTTTGCGATCGCACTGAATCCCTGCATTACTTCTACCTGCCGTTGTGCGCCATAGGGAAATGTAATATACTCTGGCATTACTTTAATAATACCGTTAAGAACTGCAGGCAGGATGCGGCTCATAGACAGTTGCGAAATGCCGGACCTCTATCTCCCATAGAAAAGAACGTGTAATCTATTGAGTCGATTTACATAGATAATTCACAATTATGAGCTTAATCTGAATCTTAATCCTGCCAATTACCAACTAATTTAACTAAATGTGTTATATTTTTAATCGTTTGTCATGTTTATATCACGTGTTTCAAAGGCATCTGTGTATTGTGTACATAACAGAGCGCAATATGAATTAAAATTGTAATTTCCAATAGTGACAAGCATTATTTATATGCGTTCTTAAATTTACACAAGCACTACGTGTGGTCAGCAGCATGTGTAGATTTTGTTAGTAGCTACGAAAAGATCGGAGCTACTAAAATATTGATGAATGCGGAGATGCACGTAAATTTCCGTCTGCGAACGGTTTACACACAAATTCGTTCTGCTCACGTTTCATGAATGAGGCCCATTGATGTCAGTAAGTTACTTCATTTTTATTTTTTTTTTATCACCGGAACTGTCGTGAATATTGCTAAATGGCCAGTAAACCACGTATGCCAACATTTAGCTGTGAGAGCACAGACACGTTCCACATAATTATGAGGACAAAAACAAAACCGATAGGACTGCCAGGTCACTTCATAAAGATATTTTCTGCTACTTTCTAATGAAACAACGCCAACCAGTAACGTTAGCCCTAGCATCGGAAAGAAGCTAACGTTAGCCTGACCGCACCATTACATTAACATCACCTGCACTACGGAATACTAGTGTCGCACTTACAATTAGCTTTTTAGCCCCGCCGAATATCAAATCAAACATTATGTAAATCAAGTAGGGGTAATTACCTGTCAAGCAGAAAAGTCGCCAACTCTGCATCGGTTTTGAATCCTTCCAGATCACGGAGTTCCCTCCACCTCTGAAAAGCCACTCCGATGTAGACTCTGGTTTCATCCCGGGCTCTGTCTAATTCTTTCTTTTGTGCTTTTTTTCTTCTGGCTTTACGCCATTACTTTCTCTAAGCTCCTGAAGCCGCTCTCGCAGATATGAGCTTGACCGAGCGCTAGCATGAGCTGAGGAGGAAGGGGGAGGGAGCTGTTCGCAGTGTGTGCGTGAGCAGTGATTGACAGCTGTCAGACACTCCATCAGACACCAGCCTGGCTCTGATTGGTTCTTTTTGGTCAATTGCGGTGGATTCTGGCAAATTGCAGTAGCAGCAGAAGGTGGGGCTAAATGAGCCTGTTTTTTTTTTTGTTTTTTTTTACAGATTACTAGTTTCATGTAATGCTGTCTTTATATAGTGACAGATTTAGTAAATATGACAAAAAGTTACTTTTATAAGACTTACCAACTACACCTTTAAGTCTGTGAGCACTAAATTACTTTAAGTAGTGTTAAAATCTGATACACAGACTTTTTTAAAGTTCACATATACAGTCATGGTCGAAAGTTTAAATACACTTGTAAGAAACATGATCATCATGGCAGTCTTGAGCTCTGATTTCTACAACCTTTATTTTTCTGCGATGGAATGAGTGGAACACATACTACTTTGTCACAAAAACATTTATAAAGTTTGGTTCAATAATTAATTTGTTATGGGTCTTCTGAAAACGTTACCAATCTGCTGGGTAAGTTTTTGTTGCCGCAACATCATGGTGGTTCGGAGTCAGAGTCACAGAAGACATTCAATACCAACTGAATAGGGCTAAACATGTCAATAAAACAGATATCAGTATTACATTTTAATACAGCAGATGGGTGCTGGGTGGCATCTGCCCCTCCTGAATGATGATTGGTCCTCCGCAGTGCCCCCATCATCATAGATGCACCTCCTCCTGATCACTGATGTGCAAAAAGCATCCATGCATATAACATGACTGCACACAGAGGGAAACAAAAGACACAGCAGTTTGCTATTAAAGCAAATCATACCTAATGAAGAGCAAGACATGTTTCTTAATGAGCTAATTGGCAACATGATTTGTTCCATGCTCCCCCACTGCAGTGATGAAAGTAGGAAAAACACAGCTATGAATAATAATGCAAAGAGTTCCTTCAACATGACCATAAAGCAGAATGGATCAAAAAAATGAGAGCTTGCTTTCTGTCTCTGTGTGTGCGTGCTTACAGTGTGATGGTATGTCTCTCTCTCTCTCTCTGTGCGTGTATCTATAGTGGCTGCTGCCAGGTTATGTAGTCATGAGTGGGGGAGCAATTTTCAGAAATGGCCTCCATTTCTTCCCCAGGCCACCCTGTCAAATGCAGGAGTTTATAAAAGTATTTTAAATAACATGAAGGTAAACAGCCAAGTCTGTCTGGGAGACGGTCAGTGCTTCAGACCTGCAGTGTGTGCTGCATTATGTTATGTCGACACACATATTATTTACTGCCATAATAAAAAGTGATACAGAACTTTGGTTGCTTTCATTTTATAGTTACACTGCAGATACACAGAGATGATTGTTTACTTTCATTATACTATGAAACACACTGATTTGTTGGGATGCAGCATTTAAAACCCATTTCTGCAGTAGCAGTTTTGGGCATGCCTGCATACATACACACTAAAGGCTAGATTCCACCAGAAGTGTCCGGTCTGGCTCCACCAAGGCAGCGGAGCTGATAGGTTTCACTCTAGTCTATTTGTTTACTTCCACTGGCTCCGCTGCGTCGCGTATCTGCTCTGTCTATGACGCAGCAATTCCGCCAAATTCAGCACAGAGCAGACAGGAAGTCACACAGCGAAAGAACATCATAACGTCCAGTTAATTTTCTAAATAAAATACTCAGTGTTGACGGAGCTACAAAAATCTCAAAAAAGGAGACAAATACAAGCACTCCTTCTAATCTTTCAGTTGGGAACACTTTGTGTTGTTGTGTTTATAAAACATACCTATAATTGAGTGTGATTATGTAATTATCGCGGGAACTCCTTGGTCTGGCAACTCCAGCTGTCCGGCAGTGCTGCGCAGTGCCAGACTCAAAACACAGCCAGTGGGGGTTGCTGAATGACGGAGCAAAAACATACTGGAACCGGAACGCAACTCACATGCATCCAGTGGAATCTTAGAGTAAGGTCTCCAGTAGGTCAAAAGTTGAACACACCCTCTCATTCAATGTTTTCTTTCTTTCTTTCTTTTTTTTTTTCGTTATTTTCTACATTGTAGATTGATACTGAAGACAAAAGTAACATGGAATTATATGGCAAACAAAGCAAAATATCTTTGCTTTGATGACAGCTTTGCACACTATTTGCATTCTCTCAATCAGCTTCATGAAGTGCAAGCTGCAAATTACACTTAAAAAAACAGCTGGATGGTATTTGGCATTGATGGGGTTGCTGAAGTTAATTTTGTTGTTACTGATGTCCTCGATCCTTGACGATCACCGGGATAATGTGTGTTATGTTCACTGATACAAAAGTATGACCCAAATTCAAGGTTCAATGTTGATTGGATTTCTCGACAGATCAGCAAATCAGTTTTAGTAAAAAAAAAAAAAATGCCATTGCATAAATGTACAGATACTTATACTTATGTATTCAGTCACAAACAACAGCTCTTCCCCCTTTCCTTCCTGTTGATAATATGAGTCTCTAGTGGGATAAGTCTTTGAGGAAGAGGATTAATGTCAAGGAATTGTGATGTGCTCTCAGCCTGGACCATCACTAAATATCTCCCACCACACCAGGAAAATTACTCACGGTTTAATTTCCTGACTCTGACCAGCTGTCACGGTGCTGCTGTGGCAGCCTATTTGTGTTTTCTATGTTCTGCCTTCGGCTCCCAGGCCGACCCCTGCCAGTGTCTCTCCGTCGGCTCCCTTGACGACAGCTCCCAGTGATCCTCCGTCGGCTCCCTTGACGACAGCTCCCAGTGATCCTCCGTCGGCTCCCTGTCTGACAGCTCCCAGTGATCCTCCGTCGGCTCCCTGGCCAACAGCTCCCAGTGATCCTCTGTCGGTTCCCTGGCCGACAGCTCCCAGTGATCCTCTGTTGGCAGCCCTGCCAAGATCCAGGAGGGTTTTCCAGATGGCGGTTTGGCCTCCAGAGGGTCTCAGACTTCGCCTTCACCACCGGCCTCAAGAAGGTCTCAACCTTTGTCTTCGCCATCGGCCTCCAGACGATCTCAGCCTTCTTCTTCACTGCTGGCTTCCAGAAGGCCTTCGTTTTCGCCGCTGGCCTCCAGAAGGTCTCAGCCTTCGTCTTTGCTGCCGGCTTTCAGAGGGCCTTTGTCTTTGCCGCCGGCTTCCAGAGGGTTTTCGCCTTTGCCGCTGGCCTCCTGAGGGCACCTTTGTGTTCATGCCAGTCTCTTTGTTGCATTCCCCAGTGATCTCTAGTGCCATTCTCGTCTGCCTTCTGTTCATCTGGGTTCCTCCACGCTGGCTCCACTCGGCCCTCCTTGCCTTCCTGCCTTCCTGCATGCCTGCCTGCCTGCCTACCTGCGACCCTCGTCATATCGTCCACATCACCCTCCAGCACAGTTTATAGAATAAATCTTCATTTCACTGCTTCCTGTCTCCTTTGTCTGCATCTGGGTCCGAAAATATAATTTCAACCGTAACACCAGCATAAGGACAAGAATCAATCTTTAGTTTCCCTGTACTGATCCTAAAAATGACAGCCATTATCAAGATTTACATTTTATCACCCACTAAAATAATGACAATTAATAATCAGGTTGTGGGTGTCACAGCTGTCAATAATTACACAGTGAATGGCCGGTGAGGAGTTTGTCTTGGAAAGGCTTGTGATCTACTAACAGCCGAGTGAGGAGAAGAAGATGACAGTGAGAAATGAGGCTGCTTCACATACATGGCTGCACAAATACAGCATGCATCATAAATAAGTGACTTTAGTTTGTCTAATGTTGCCCCTCTGTCCTCACTCAGTAAAGAATGTGTTTGTGTATATGCCATGCAGACGCACCTGCTCCAGTTTTCAATGTCTCTCTGAAGAGTTCACGGTGCAAAGTGACAGGAATAGACTACATGAAAGTAATAACTATCATTCAGGTTCACCATGTCCATAATTTAGCCTTCATTCAGTTTTTATGGAACCATTTGTGGTGACATTTTTGAAACTACCAGGAGTAATAACTGGAAACCACAAGTTGTGATTTTCTCAGCACCTACTCTGGCTTTATATTTCATAAATGGCATGTGCGAAAATGGATTTGTCAGGAATGCAGTTTGTAGGGGCAGAAACATGATTCTCAAGGGTTTCTTTAATGTTAATAAATCCGTGGGGCTTATTGAAAAAGGTACAGTTGATCAACATAATAATCTCTGGTTACCAGAATGGTGATTTGAAATAGACAATGGAATTTGCCGAAGCAGAGCAACACAACACAGCAGCTTTCTTCCTTTGTGATCAGATGTCAGGGGTTCAAAGGAACATTTCACCCCAAACCACAAATTTAGTCATTATGTGCTCGCCCATATGCAGATGGAAATAAGTGAAGTTTTGAAGTCCATAAAAACATTTCTGTAGCTTCACAGCAAAACAACTGAATCAGCCGGGGACTACTGAAAAAAACTTAAAATGGCTCCATTCGGCATAATCCAAGTCTCTGGAAGCCCCAAGATCACAACAATAGCTAAAACTGTTAGTGCTAACATGTCTTAAATTGGTGCTAAAGCTCAACCATGCCATCCCAGCCACAGTCTGTTCACCCTGCTGCCATCTGACAACAGATACAGAAGCTTCATTCCCCAGGCTGTGAGACTTATCAATTCAGCAACACTCCATTTTTTCAAAATAGATGGACTCAAATGACTCATTTACTTCACGTTGTTTATGTTTTTTTTCACTTAATGTTTAAAGTTTTAAAACAAGTCCCTGGCTACTTCAGTTGTTTCGGCGAATGCTGCAACGCTGTTTTTCTCTGAAGCTCCAGAAATGTTTTGTGGACTATGAAACATCACCTGAACTGAATTTTCATTTTTGGATGAACTGGTTCTTTAATATGATTTATTTTTCAATTATTCACTATAGAACCGCTCTATTTACCTCTGGGCTCTATGGCAGGGTTCAGCAAAGTCCAGATTTATTCAGGATTGTTTAACTGGTGAGCCAATAGAACTCTACAAACAAGGTGGTGATTTAAATGATTTTATTAATTTTAAGTAATTAAAAATTTAAATTAATTTTATATCATTTTTTCTATAGTATTTTAGTTAAAAGTCTGCTTTACTTAGGAATAAAACACCTTCATACAATTGCTTGTGTTAGTATTATATTTACATATTTTTCCCCCATTAGTGAATAATCATGTGGCAAAAAAATAACTCACACTGTTTATCATTCAGACTTAACATGAGCTTTTTTTTTTTGCTCTTATAGAATGGCCAAAATTTGGCCCACTGGCCACATTTTGCCTACCACTAGTCTAAGGATTGCAAAATGTGTACAGACATTCATGGTCCATTCATTTAATTTGTTGATGTGACTTCTAATGCCACTATGAGATTAGCATTTGTGGTATTAACAGAAATGTCTCAACAACTGTTGGTCGGATTGCCTGAAAAATGGCAAGGACAACGCCTCAGGATTAAGAGGTCATCCAATTCTTAAGTTTAGATCAAATATCTGCAGAACGAATGACATACAGTTTCAGCTGTACCCTGGTGCTACTTACCAAATGTTGGCAGCACACAGCACAGAAGAAAGAGAAAGAAAGAAAGAAAGAAAGAAAGAAAGAAAGAAAGAAAGAAAGAAAGAGAGATAGATTCCTTGTTTTATAGAAAGCTGCTAATACTTTTGCACATTTACCTTGTAACACAGTATGTGATAATGCTAATTTTGATGAGGTAAAATTGCTCATACTTCCTCTACCACCCTCAGATGTAAGTGCAGCTTTACAGAACAGCCAGCATAACCGTAGACTTATTCCCTCCAATATAAATGTGAGATTAATGTTTTATAAAAATAGTTCTTAAACTGTTATTTCAGGTTTTACAAGAGAAAAAACATTAATGATGAAGAATAACTGGTTCAATTGAACAATGAAAGTTTGAATGAAAGCAGCACAGTCACTTCCCCAAGCTTTTTGTGGAGCCATCCAGAACTGTCTCCCATGCAGTCTCAAATAAGGCAAATGAATACTGAGCATCTTTCTGGACCAAATTTCCCTCTGCATGAATCTTGTCTTGGATGAACATAACATCATACTACAAATTTCATTTAAAACAACTTCCTAATATGTGTTTTGAGACCATGAATGCAGCCCTTAGAATCCTAACTTGGAAGTTGCCAAATCTACAAAAACAATGCTCTTAGATCAACCATTTGAGTGTTTAGAACTCACAATATTAACCTAACTATATCTGTGGTTTAAGAGGAAGGCTAAAAGGATTTAGATTAAAAAGTGTCATCCTCTGATTTGATCCTCTCTTCTCTTTAGAGAAATATGTGTGATAGCCCACAAACTGCTCTTGCATCGTCCTTTAGTAGGATCAAGGTATGAACATAAAGCAGTTTCCTGCAATCTGACAGGTTCAAGTGGAAACACACTCCTTGATGTATTTGTCATTTGCCTTGGCTCCCTTTGGGGAAGTAGCAGGTGAACTAAAGGCGAAGACACATTATATTTCCATGGAGTATCTCTCATTTTTACAGGAAAGACACAGATAGGAGATATAGAGTGCAGAACATGTGTATATTAACTGTCAGCCTTCCATTAGATGTGCCACTGCCTTAGGTCAATATATTAGAGGGCTACTGAGTGAAAATTGCCTTTTTATTTCCAAGTAGCAAACTATCATCACTGCTGCATATTTCTAAAGACCTCATTATCATTATTATATACTTTCAACTGTATGTATTCTGTATATTCACCATGTTCCTCTTCACTTCCTCTGAATGTGATTTTGCTTTGTTCTTTTTACTGACATATATGTCCTCTTCTCAGCATCTCTGAAAATACATTAGGTTAAGTTACACAAATGCTTTACTTGAAAAGCCAGTCACAACATGTTAGGCATCAATATTACTGTATTTGTGGTATGTTGTTAAATATGACAATGTTTATTGTGTTCACAACCAGCAAAGTGAGTTTGACTTCAAAATGATGTGTTTATTTTTTTAATTTAAACCCAAGCAGCCAGATTACTTTACTGTACATTATCTGTAAGCTAGCGAGCAACTGCACACACTGTTTGTGTCAGTGTGCTTGAATCAAGTGAAGCCTCTTAATAAACTCAGGACACACCAAAGATTCTAGTTCTCTCTCCTCTATTTCCCCTCTCCTGACAATGGTTATCACTTTCACGGATCACTGCTGCAGTCCAAAAGTTAAAAATGTAATGGTCACAGCTACATTCACCAGATACGTGTCCGGTCCGGCTCCACTCCGCCACGGCAGCAGAGCTGATAGGTGTCACTCTAGTTTTTATCGCAACTCCAGCTGTTGTGCAGTGCTGCGCCATGCCAGACTCAAAACTAAGCCGGTTGGGGCTTGCCAGACGACAGATGACGGAGCAAAACCGTACCGGAACTGAAACACAATGGATATGCATCCAGTGGAATCTTAGAGTCAGACAATCAGTTTTTTGGTTAATATTTACACCTATAGTCCCTTCCACACTGAGCCATATGTTGTTTGAATTGACCGCCATATCCATGGCACATGACAAAAAGGAAGTTCTATCCTACTGACTTGCATTGAATGAAGCTCCTCATTTTAAATAATTAAGCATACGTGCTCCTGAAAAGCGTAGTCCAAGGACAGCACTTGAATAAATGTTAATGCAGTCACTGGAAAGCTTCTCTTGGAGAGATTTACTCCCTGGCCAATCTCTGCAGTACGCAGGAAGAGCATTGATCACTGCAGATGATGACAGAATGATGTGGTGTGTACTGTATGTTGTGTCAACCAACATTCAAGATTTGAACAACTTCGTGTTGAAAAGCTCTATTGGATTCAAAATAGCAAAATGGGTTAAATGTGTCATGGTTCTGTGTCTTGTTGTGTCTTATGTTCTGACTTCCTTGCCCTCTTGTGTCTGGTCAGTGTCTCCTCTGTGTTTTCCCCTGTTTTCCTTCCCACCTTGTTGCTTGTTTGTCTCCCTCTGTCTGCCTGTGATATTTCTCCTCTGTGTTTCCCCCTCGTTATCTCACCTGCCCTCTTCTCTCCTCTCTCTCCTCACCTGCTCCTCATCAACTCATCAGTGTCTGTGCATTTAAGCCTTTGTTCGTTTTCACTCCTTGTCAGTTCGTTTTGTTCTTTGTGTGATGTTCTTGTGGACGAGTTCTCTCGTGTCTCCAGTTGTGGTACGTTTTCTTGGTTTTGGACTTTTAGTTCTTCATGTTTGATTTGAACTTTACATTTTGGTTATACTTTGCTTAGCCTTAGTTGTTACTTTGTTTGGCCCTCTGTTTTCCAGTTTTTGATTTTTTTTGTGTTTTCTCAGCTTTGTTTTTAAACAAAGCTTGCTTTTCATTCCCCCATCCTGCCTCCTGTTATCTGCTTTTGGGTCCTAAAATCCTAACCTGACAAAAATGTGCCATATACAGTCATCATAACTCAACCTTTTGATATAGAACATTGGTAATGAATACTTCTGAAAGTTTTTGGATTTTGAACCATGGCATGATTTTCTAAGTTGGGTAATGTATATCCTATTTTAAAATTTTGCCATGTGCAGAGCCAAACCAACAGTAAAAATATCCACTAACAAGTATTATGTGTGAATTGTTGTTCAAAAACAAATTAAAAAGTGCATCAATTAGCCACACCAAATAAACACACACAAAGTTTACTTAGACTGAATCCAATTACACTGTTCTGTTGCCAGAAATACCTGCTGACTGCGTGTTTTAGTAATTCACACGTGTGAGTTATTGAAATGAGACATCTGTTGCTGATGGCGGCTGCAGCTGATCACAGCTGGATCTGCTGTGAGTCGGCTTTAACGGCTGTAGAGACATCAGATGAATTTATGCCAAAACTGCCATTACCTATATTTTTTTAAACACTGAACTAAAAATTGTCAAGAGATTTTAATAATTAATGAAGTTAAACTGATGTGCTGCTAGCCTAATTGCACACAGCTCTGTTAACAGAGAGGCACACTTATCACATTACCTGCACTATAAGAAATAATGTTTTCCTCATTATTGACATGTATTATTTCACCTACCAGCAGCTCATCTGACATTAATCTCAATGTTTAATTTTATGACATGGAACGCCCAACGTACTTTTCCCGCAATGTCAATGGATACACCTCTCACATGCATAACTAAAGTGTTAAAATCAAATGTGTGTCTGCAGTTTATAGTGTAATCAGTTCAGACATGTACGTGATTAGGGTTATAGGGCCCT